>JAQGAG010000062.1:0-29604 GCA_034696835.1 Lepidocyrtus lignorum
ACAGACAGACAGACAGACAGACAGACAGACAGACGGAGCCAGCCAAAACCAATACATAGCTTACAGCTACGTAATAAAGGAAGGCATTTGCGAATAATGCGAAGATAGATACAGGATTTCTGAAAAATACATATATGGGTGGAATTGCACATCTAATGAAAAGGAATTGTAACTTGTGAACGAAATATGGAGAGAAGGAAAGATATTTTTTCTTAAATTGAGGGAATTAGTTTAGTATGCAGACCGAAGCGAGAAGCCAGGGAGTCACTCAACTCAAAGAAAAAATAAATTCCAGCAGAAGCAGGTATAAAAGTCTATTTACTGAGGATATATGTAACCAACATTTATTACGTACCTGTAAGGTATGTTATGGTTTTGTCATGTGTCCGTCTGTGCGTCTGTCTGTCTGTCTGTCTGTCTGTCTGTCCGCGCTCTAGCGTCTAAACGCGTAAACCGATTTTATTCAAATTTGGCACGGTGGTACAAATGGTCAAGAGTAAGAAGTGTATTGTTTTTGGGGTCAATCGGACCACGTCAAGGGGGTCAAAGGTCAAGGTCATAATATTTTTCAAATGACGTGATATAGTAAATGGGGTATCAAAAGAAAGGATTTTTTATGCTGATTTCAGTGGTATACGTTTTATCAGTGTCAGTTACATAGTCACTGAAAAATCACTGATTACAAATTCCAAAATTTAAATTTTCGACAAATATTTGAATATTATGTATTATGTATTACACATCAAAAACCTTACAGGTACGTCATTGTAATTACAATCATTTTATTATCATTAATGTTGGCTCTTTTTTGGAGAGTGAGTGAAGTTGTTTATGTTGGAGAAGGTAATGATGGGAGATGAATCACTATTATGTATAATCACACAACTATAATAATCCAACAATCATCATCAGCATCAACTCAATCTTTTTACCTTCTGAAATGAAAATTGTTCTTTCTTGAGTCTTCCATGCACATACAATTTTTTTCTCCATGCGTAATGTAAGGCAATGCCATGCCAAGCCAAGGCATGAAGAACTTCAAACTCTTTTTACCCATCTTTCAACGTGATCATTATCATCAGCAGTGCCGTCTCTCTCGTTGGTATACATGTTTTGGAGGAGTATGAAGTGCATGAGAGCTCAAATAAACTTACGGGATGATCATCATCGTGGAGAAGTCTTTTTGTTTTAAATGTAATTTTTGTGAGTGACTGGCTGTAAGTGAAGTACATTGGATTGCATATGACTGTACACTGGAAGTTGAGAGCGAGTTTTCTCTGTCATTATTTCCATGATTGCATGTTGATGAGGATAATAATGATGACTCTCCAATTCCCTAAGTGAGTTTTTAGTCTTCTCAAGTGGTTGCTTATCTTGGTCATTTTAACTACATTTCGAAATGAACGAAGAATGCAAAAGTACCCATCTTAAAAAGGGGAAAGGAAGAGGGAAACAAACATCAGCATCCTTTTGCTTCATTGCATGATTTGTTTTGAACAGGTGTACGGTGTACTCTCCTCTGCTCTCATGTCACATGTGATGTGATGATGATCCATTAAAATCAACTGGTGAAAGAGGCTTTCCATGGCCAATATGACTATTTTTTTACGATTTTGTCCAGTACGATGTGATCCTCCCCATTTTTTGTGGGACTCATCTTCCTCCGGGTCGGCCTTTTACAGAGAAAGGGATGGGGAGATGCATTGAAGAAAAATTTCTTTAAAAAAGTTTATGATTGCAGTGTGCAGTGCATACACAGCAGCTCACCTGAAAATACTCAGGGTTTTTCTCCCTTTCTGTCCTTTCTGAAAGGTATCATTATTGCCATCATTATTATTACTAGTTACGATATGAAACAAACCAGCGTATATTTTTTTCTCTAATAAGTTTTGTGGTAGTTGGGGTTGATGAAGACGGGGATCTTACTAGTAGTACAGATACATGCATGCTAGAACGACGAAATGGGTTCTTTTCGTACATCTAAAGCTTTGTTACACAGACAGATAACTTGGTATTTTCGTTATCATGAAATGGGATATCCGCTAATGAAATGTGGAAAACACAACAGAGAGCTGGCATTTCTTCATTCTACATTCTGGAAAGAAATCCTGGAAATGACGGGACTGATGATAATGTGCCTTTTTAAGTAGTAATTTTCATTTGTCTGTCTGTTTTTTCCACAATTACTATTTGGATTTTACAGTAAGTAATATGAAGGAATAAGTCCATGCTTTTTATTAGGGCTTCACTCAAATCCCGATCATCCTTAGTTAATACAGTTTTATGCATGTACCTCGAATTTATACGGCGTAATGATATGATGAGAAGCTCTGAAGAATAGCACGAAGGGAACGATGGGCTTAGAAGAGGACTACACGGTCCTTTGTGACTCTGCCTTCTATCAAATGAAATGGCATTGTTCTCCAGCTAATTTATACCCCTTGATCGTCCTCGTCGTCGGTTTTTTTGAAATGATGGGGATGTGCTCTGTGCTAGGGAAAGAGGCTGGTGATGATTCTATCCAAATAAGACCATTTATAATACTAACGCATGTAACTTTTGGACTTCTCACGAAGAAAAAAAGATTAAACTAAATAATAATGTCGGCATTTTAGAATACATCTCACATACTCATCATCAGACATTATGTTCTTGTACATTACATCATTATACAATTGGTCCTAACATATTCCGGAGATGTCTAGATGAGAGCTTCCGGACCCTGCTATTATAGAGGGAAAAGTGAAATAATAATGATGATAATGCAAAATCATCATCATAATCACCAGCCTCATTACCGTTCTCATTGTTGGAATTGGTACATCATCCTTTTTACAAACCTTTTATATCCAGAAATGAAAACTGAATATGAAATAAGCAGGGTTGACTCACAAAATATCTCAGGACGTTTATAATTAAGCTAGATAGGATTTCACAAGACAAATGTACATTTATAAATCACATGGATGTATGCATATGTTAAGTTGGAGTGAAATCTGGAAACAATTTTTTTTTCTTTTGCCGAAGATGAAAAAATAATGTCGATCCAACAAAATGTAACTATGTTTGTGTGAGGACGATTTCATGGGATGGAGATGCATGGATGAAAACTGTTAACGAGACATGAGCTTATTTTCAGTTTACTCAACCTTTCGAAATATTTTTCTTTTAAGCAGTTCGTGAAATATATGATGATGTCTAGTTGCTTCCTCCACTTCTGTCCCCTAATTATGTTTGTTTTAGGGAAAAGCCTGAGAGTGGAATGCTTGTAGCAAGATAATATTTTCGGGATGTTTTTTTCTCTTTAGTGTTTTGGATACATCTTTGAAAGAGAAACTGGAACAGTTTTAGGGAAGAGAGTGAGTGAGTGAATGATGTTATATTTTGCTGGTTGTAAAAGACCAAGTGGAGGAGGGAGTTCATTCGGCTGCAATAATTTAAGCATCATTCTTTATGGTGATTAGCTAAAAAGCTACAACACGCGCAGGCACTCACTCCTTAAAGTATTTTTTTATTTTAGATTTCACAAAAATACCCTATTCCTCCTGAAGAGCTCTTCTTGTCATCTTCCGCCTTATGCTGGAGTTTTTATAGTTTATTTAACGTCTTTTTGTGGTTTACAAAAGGGTTTTGTGTAAAAATATGAGTTTAGTTTAGGCAAATTTTTACGTTTATGCGTATGATTTTCATTTAGCAAGTCATATCTGAGGGAAGGGTTCAGTCATGGTGCGACAACTGGTTTGCTATTCAAGCGGGTTGAGACTTTGGTTAAAATCTTTTGCTGCATTATTAATTACGAGGGTACTTAAACACGTGAACGGCTGCACCAAAGTTGGAAATTGAATTTTAAGTAAAATTATTATGTCGCTTTTTTTATGTCGAGTTCTCCAGAAATGGAAGGGATCGTAATTATGAATGAGGGAATTTTTAATCGATTAAAATTCTACTTCCACAAGTTTTTTGTTTTACTTTTGGTCTCAAATTGAATCTTAAAGTCCCAGTGCAGTCTGCACACTTCGCTACTCCAGTAATACTAGTGGGATTACAAATGGACTGGCATAAATGATGAAAAGTGTTAACATTTTTTCCTCAGTGAAACAATTTTATGAAAGACTTGGTCTTGGTGGGAGGTTGTTTAAATGTTTTCGTTTGCTCTGTCAGGCTCTCTTTGTGGATCAGCAGGCGGTCAATGATATACGAACTCGGGTGGCTCATACATCTTCGAAATAATCACTAGAATAAAGTCCCATGTGTGCACTCCACGCAAACTACTACTCCCTCGTTACCGTCATAATCACCATCATCCACCAATAATAGTCATATAAAATCCACAAACAAAACATTACAAGGGATGAATAAAATGTAAAAATAGAAAACAAAAAAAGAGATACAAGTACCTCACTCCTCTCGACATTCATTTATCCTCGTGTAACTCATTGTTCCTGTCTTTTTATCTCGGCTAGCGGGCCAAAACCAACAATGAATTAAAGGTCGACTTAATCCATGCTTATCCATCGGTTTCTTCCGTCAGAGGTAAAAATAAATACGATTTTGGAGGAGCTTCGACGAGTTGAGGATTATAAATAAAAAATTGAAAATCCCACTGTCACTGCTCAACAGTTACTAGGCATTAGCTTTCATCTCTCTTCTCTATTCCTCTCAATTTTTTTTGCTTCGGTCATCATTTCTCGTATCAAGTAAATGTAACGCATGCACAGTACAATATTTATGTTACATATTGCATTTTTATATTATTTATAATCCAAAATTTAAAAAAATCATCATCCGTCTTTATATTTTGATATGTTTATGTTTCTGGGCTAAAGGTATGTGTGTGGCTCACGGAGAGTTGTCCGCTCTTCATGAGAATATTTACATACCTAATCCGTTCGTTCCTTCTCCCCACTTCAATAAAAAGGATGGAGCACAGGAATATATTGAACATGCGAAAGGACGGATTAAAGTACGAGCGGTGTGGTAAAAGGAGAGGAATAAAGAACTTCTTAAAAAGCATTAAATCCTTTTTATTCAGATACATCATGTAACAAGTAACAACATATATTATTTTTATCCGTACAAAAATATCGAATCTTAGACTGATCAACATGGCTTAAGAGTGAAGTGGGGTCGTATGGCTACATGGATGGTTTTTTCATATGAAAAAGAGTAAAATTTATGTAGACTTGCATCATCCACCAGCTTTGTCTCATTCCGTGTTCCTTCCAAAAATGTACCTATTTCTGTGGGAGACGGTCCATTCAAAAGAATTTTCTTGCTAATGATATGTGATTGTGAGAATGAGCTAGGATCTATTTTGAATAGAGCTTTTCCTGGTAAGCTCCATGTAGAAAGTTAAATTGATTGAAAGAATAAAAGATTCCGACAATATAAAATATTCCTCCTGACATCCTATCCGTCTGACAATAATTATGATGGTAATAATAATATGAAAGCGATGAAGTCAGTTATATGGGAATGGGAGTATATAGTAGCCTGGAACTATTTTAGGTTGGTGAAAAGGGGGAAGAAAAATATGTACAGAAAATGAAAGGGGTTCCTCTACTTCATTCGCTTAAAAAAGCATAACGAGCCAATCCAATTGAGTCAGAGTCACAACCAGAGATATACATAGCGACAGTCACACGGAAGGAGAGAAAACCCAAGTAATGTACTGGCCCTGTTACGTCTTCCACTTATCTCTTAACAAGTTTCCCACTTAACACTGGTAAAAAATACGTGATGTAACAAAAGGATAAAAAAAAGTGGACTGATCTAGATTCTAGATGGGGATCTCTTGCTGCTGGCTAATGCGTTTGTAGTTTGTAAAGTGGTTGATGAGCTTGAGACCGATGATGATGACGAGGGGACAATTCAACATGATGAGGGAGATAGAATCGCATAAATAATGCGTGTGAGTTGCGTAATATGCGTAAGTGAAGTAGATGTGGAGTAAATGATGGAAATGGTTGTTTTTTAAATGACGGAATGGTATACACGTGGTTCAAATCGAGTTCAGATGGGGTTGAACAGAGTTCATCTTAAGCCGTCAACAGCAGAAACAGAAGGAGCTGGGGAGATAAGGGAAATTGCTAGAGGAGAGGGAAGGAAAAAGAAATAGGTACATTTACATACAATAATACGTAAAAGTGTATCTTGAAGTACTTTTAAGAGAAAATGACACTAAAAAGAGGGAATGTCTATTTCTTCATTTAGGTGGGGACTCGTCACTAAATGATTGAAAAGTGCTTGGGCCATAAAATAACCTTTTGAAAGTTATTTGGAAACGATTTGTCCTTGGTATTTTAACAGAGCACGATATTCCTGGAACGTAAATAAATGTATTATTTCAACGTGTGTCAGAATTTTTTTCAATAATTTGGGATTTAAATCTGCTATCAGATGTATTGTGTCAAAGCTTGTGATAAATTGCATCAGGAACAGTCGCAATGAGAAGACGTAGTTTATTCTGCTAATCGAATATCCTTCTTTACCATCAACCACTATGCAATTCCTCAGAGAAATGATGTCATCCTTTTCATTCAAGTTTCTTTTTCATTCACCTAAAACCCCAAACGTAACAGATTAGAATAGGCAAATAAAAGTCAGCCAAACCTCTTTCTCCTTTACGGTTACAATGACTTCATCGAACAGGAATGATATGGAGCGAGGGGGATGATCATGAGACTGGTACAATTTGCAAAATAAAATCGCAAAACAGCTTTAGATTCTCTAACCCGGCAATGACTGATGCTGGTATTACTTTGCTTCTCCAAACTGACCATTACCATACAATGCTAACAAAGAAGACGGGAAAACGCTGTAGCTGTCAGAAATAACAAAGTACACAATAAATACAGCAATTCTATTTATTGGCCAATGGTTATTAGGATATTTCGTCTTGTACCATTTGTTACAATGAGGCCGTAAGTAGTATATTAAACGATCTAATACTACAGGCGAACTTCGTTTTTACGGCCATAGTTATAACGGTTCAATACCTATTACAGTCGAACATTTTCGGCCCGATTGCGGGGTATTACACGTAAATAAGATCGCTTATAGCGGCCCAATAATTATAGCGGTCAAAAAATCTCGGCCCTTGCGCGGCCGTAATACCGAAGTTGGCCTGTACCATTATTCAGATGAATAGCGCCTCGGGTAAAAAATATTGGGTAGGTAAAACTGCAATGCAAATGAAATCCTTTCACTTTGCTATTTGACTAAAAGCAATTTTTCGTTACTTTCGTAGCCAGCATTAGTGAAAGGACCACCAATACACTTTTAAAACAAATAGAAAAAGATTCAATAAAAAGAGCAATGATCCAAATGTTAGAAGAAAGGAGTAGAGTCACTTTTGTTCAGTGAATTTGTACTAGAAAATATGTGGGTTTGGTGCTTTGGGTGTTGCCTGTATTTTTTCTCGGAAAGTAATAAATAAAATCATTTGATCGTATTTTAAGGATTAGAGAAACAAATATTTGTCATGCATATGGACACAATAAGTAAACCTAATACTTTTATATCGTTAAATATGATGTCATGCAGCTGTAAATTTAAGAGGAAAAATAGCATATAAGCAGAGCAAGTCAAGTGAAATAGCTCAATTAAATCAATCAAGCGACAAAGTCAGCTTGAACTTCATTCACAATCTCACAAAGCTTCAGATTAGCCTTGCATCGAACAAGCTGTGCATCTGAGAACTGCCAAAAAACTAATAAACTTTTACAAGACAAAGTGAACAAAAGACTTACGCATCTTATTCATTTCCAAAGAACCTGAATCGTACAATTGTTTCTTAACGGGTTTCTTCTCCACATCTTCTCTGAATTGTCCCTGAAAAAACGAAATGAAGCAAGTCAAGAAAGATTTCTTTTCTCGACTTGACGAACTAAATCCTCAAATCTTATTATAAAGAACAGCAGAGAAAGTCTGTTTCGATTTCCTTCAATTTAGCTAGTCTCCCTCCCTCCTCCATCCAAGAAAAACAGAATTGATTCTTTTTCATTGAATTGGAAAAGGAAATAAAATGAGGAAGTTGGGCTGGGAGGGGAAGAAGGAAATCAACAGGGGAAGAATAATTGGATGAAAAAAGATTAGAGAGGAAGGAGATATTGGGGAGCACAGGTGGCTTCGTTAAGACTTCTTCCTGTAGGTGGGTGGGTGGTTTTGGCTCAATCACATCACACAGCTTTGATTCTATTCTCACGTTAAAGTAAAACAAAAAAATCTCTGTTTCCGTCCTTGCATCGCGATGTGCATTATACCATGAGCCATTAACTTATTCTTAGGAGAGATGCCAAGCAGGACTCGCATTCCCAGAATAGAACATTAAGAAGAAAAAGTCACTTGGAGCCACCTCAAACATGCAAAATAGTCCTATTCTTCTCCATTCTCTTAACTTTTAGGTATATAGGTAAAAGAAAACTTTCTTCCTATAAGGAGCATATACTCGATACTAAACTTATTTTGGAATGGGAAAGAAGACAGCCATTTTAAATGCGCCATTCACCATCATCGACTTCTTGAATAATAACTTTTTATTCCAGGGAGACTCTCTAATTCTCTAAATGCTCGTTTCTTAAAAAGAAAACCAAAACGTTTCTTTACTTGACTTCTATTCTTATTTTAAAAAATCAGTCTCTGTTGTAAAGACTGAGATTTGGGATTCAAATGACTTATATTACACTGCTTTTTTATCGAAAAAGAATCACAGTCGTGTTGTTTTTTATAAGGATGCCTTGCATTTCCGCATTGGATTTGGTGATTTGGAATATTTGGATAGGATTTCCAATGACGAACTTGACATTGGTTGATACGATCCCCATATCATATTATAGCAATATGCATTGAATTGAATCTCTGCAACGTGACGGAATTGATTTACGGAAGAGAGTGCAGTAAATGAGCGTGACTCTGTTTGTGTGAGTATGGCTATGTGCCTTGAATGTTTGAAAATCTGAAGAGGTATTCATGTACGAACACAACAGCACATACACATGAATGAAAAAGGAAGGTGTGCATAATATTCAGCTTTAGTGGATGAGTCGAATGAGGTGGAGCGGATCACTGAATGAGACATGTCTTTCATCGAATTCATACCACTTTGGCTGAATAGTCTGGCTCTCGGGGGTCTACTGGAGTGGAATGGTAATGGGATAAAATCGCTGTGAATTGCACATAATAATTATCATCATTTACTAGGATGATGCGATATGAAATCCTTGATGAGAATCATGCATAATGTCTTTATGACCATGATATAATAGTGGATTTTATGCTGATGTGTAATTTCAATTCTCCAGTTCATCCGTGAAATCATCTCATTCTCCGTTCCCAGGTGCAATATGCACGAGTCATTGGAGCATAATTTAAAATTAAAATGAGTGGAGGGTATTCAAGAAAATGTGGAGAAAAAATCGTTAAATGCATCTTTGACTGGATTTGAATGGAGTATGTTATGCAGTTTTCCAGAGTTTGACAATATTCCAACAATTATATTGAACTTATTTTGACATGATTATCAAGATCATGGTCACGACTAAATTCGCATCGTGACTGTTCATGATTATGATGAGCACAGCAGAAGGAAGATGATAAACTCATTTGTTTAAGGAAAAATGGGTTTCCTTTTTTACTCCGAACGTTATAAACTTGACTGCTTCTTTGTTGTTTTGGAAGGTTGGTTCCCCTTTCATCTGGAAATAGTGCTGGGAGTGCAGTCCAACTCGAACCAAGCCAGTTATTCGTCTTTACCGTTGTTATTATAATAATGCAACTCACACATATTAAGAGAGAAATGGGGAGGGAGAAACAGACAAGCCAGCCTATTGTTGGCGTGTAGACACGATTCTGACTGGAAAACAGGATGGATGGATAATATCAACATCATCATCTTCATTTCATATTAAAAATATCATCAGATCGTCATTAAATTCAACTGAAACGGCATAAGGCAAGGAGGAGAATGACAAGGCAAAGAAAAGAGCATGTCTGTCTTGTCTCCTCTGGGTTGTCTTGTTTGGGAGTTGGATGAATAGGTGGATTTTTTGGATGTGAATCTCATAAAAAAGAAAGGAGAAAATGCATCTCTTCAATAACGTGATTCTCACAAGTCAACTGATAACAGCAAAGTCAGCAAGTTTTTAGTTGTAGCCAATGCAGCGTGGTTGAATATATTTTGGTGTAAAAAGGATGGAGAAATATAATCAATTTTGATGACTAAGGGAAAATGAGCGAACGTTGACTTAAATAAGTACGTGCATATAGTTACATGTTAAGGTCTAATATTAGAATTCGAAAAATTTGGAAAAGCTTAAAAACAGTAAACTTGATGCAGATGCCTTTGCACAAAACACCCAATAGTGTAACAATATTGCGGAAAAAATGTTAATCGAATATTTAAGTGCCACTAGTAAATAATAACTTTATTTGGAAATAACTGTAAAATCAGGTTTTTCTAGCTCCTCTAGCGGATTGAATAGCGCAAAGGCTAACTTGACTTGACACTGTAATTAACAGCTCGGCACGCTTCTAAACTAGTCCCATGTTGTCTTTTAATCTTTTCTAATTAAAAGGGTTTGTTGCCTTACTTCCGATTCGATGCTGTAGATATCTGTCCGATCATGACAATTGACAATTCATACTCAAAATGAATGAATCACGCATCTTTATCTAGCTCAGCACACTAATATCCATGTTACACATTTCAAAATTTCCACCACATCACGATATTTCGCATTCTCCTTCCAACCCAACTGCTATAATGATACGAACAAATTATACAACTGAAATACTTATCATTACATGAAAACTAATCCCGAATATTTTTCTCTCTCATTTTACAGATTTCCACTCTTCCAATCAGCACTACAACCCCTTTACCCCTCAACGTCTGCCAACGTCCTCTGGTCCACTCCCTCCATAATAATCGTAATAATCCTCATCTTTCATCTTGAGGAATGAATGGGTGAAAGGATTATACCCAGTTCTATGCTCCAGTAATAATAATCATCGCATCTTTACCCTCACATGGAGCCTGTTCCCATCATCCCTGCTGACAGACACGCCACAACCCCGTCTTTTACCAATGAACTCTCCACAAAGGAGAACTAATGTAGTTCCAAAGATACTAATTATTTATTTGCTTTTTTAACGAAACGAAAGAAGGGTGGGGGAGCACTTGGCTGAAAGAGGAATATCACAAAAATTTCAACAAAATGGAAGTATCAAAGAATCACTCGTTCACCAAGAGGAGAAACTCCAGTTGGAAGTTGATCCTCCTTTTCCTCCTCTCACACTTCCTGACTGCGAATGGATATGTGGAAGTCGAAGGTAAGAAAATGTTGTTATGCTTCTTCATACAATTTTTAAAACAAGAATTTCGTATTTTTAACACTTTTCGTGTAATGATAATGAAAGGTTGTTATTACCCAGTTAGTTTTACATTGTTACATAAGTTTATGATTGTCATGCTCATGGTATATGAGATCGGGAAAAATTAGCAAAAATGTCCATTTAAAAAATCTTGACTTTTACAAGCCATTATATCGTTGGGATAATAAATATTTACACAGGCATATTTACAAGTCGCCTATGCGGAACCCTCTTCTCGGTAAATTACGGTTATTGTTATTACAAGGCGGATTATGATTATGCTTACGATAATGATGATCATTTCTTGTTCTAACAACAATCAACCATGATATTCCGCATGAGAAAAACTCTGACAATGTAAATTACCTTGTTGAAGTTCCGCTCATAATGCTTGCACCGAGAAGTAACTAACTACAAAAGACTCGTAAAACTGTGCATGAGTTACCTTACAAAAGCACGTTATCCCCATTAAGAAAGAAATATACTGCAAAAAATATTCAGGATTACAATCAGAGTTGCATTGTGATTTTTTATGCATTTCGCTATTTTGCATATAGCCTCCGGAAAAGTCCAGATGAAGATGATGTGATATGATATGAGTAAGCTGCAATCTGTTCTCGGGTATTGAATTCCGTGAGAATGAGCAATGCGAGACTGCGAGGCTCCACCATCAACAGACCCGCTCTCTTGTCATAAATAATAATAAATTCATACGGGGAAAATATTTATATTCCATTCGTACAGTCGAGTCGTACCAGCAAGCATTCCATAGATTTATGATATGCCGATGTTGATGCCGAATGGGAAATGGACACGATTCATAATGTATGTTTAGGAGTGTTAAAGGAGATGAGCTCTTCTAATAATAATACAAAGATGAAATGGAAAGGGGTACGTTGATGCGGCTAATACCTACTCAAAAATGCAATTTGAGTGGGGATGTGTTGTGTATGCATTAATTTTTCTTTAATGAACCACCACCATACATACACCTGAGACATTGGAGGGATCGAGCCCCCATTTCAATAGGTAATTTAAAACCGACTCTTAATCAAAAGCGAAGGAGCTGAAGATGAATTCGAAAGGAAAGTCAAAAGAAGAAGAAAAGAAAAATGAGTTCTGTTTAGATAAGGAAGATTCAGACAAGTGGACGACTGACTGACTGGTTGATTCGCTGACTACGAATGAGTTGGGATGTAGCATCTTATAGTACATATTTAGATTATGAAGAATTGGAAGCCAAAAAATACCTCCAACTTTTAGTGCAGTGATTGCGATATCGAGGCAGAATCACGACACGACCAGATCAAGTAACAAAAGATGTTGATGGGATGAGAGGAAAATGAATTTTCTAATCAGTTCTCCAAACTCTAAAGCGGAGATAGGTGGAATGGCTTGAGCGATTAGAAAACTGGTTGTGGCAAGCGTGTTTTAATCATGCCTGGAAGGACTCACATGATGATAATGGAAAAAGCTGGAAGGGCACTTTTCAGTTAGTCAGACATTCAGGGAGATTTCAGTTTTTGGATTGTTGCCGCTGGATATTTTGAGTGGAGTATGTACAGCTATTATTGCTCTTCATGTAGCAACCACCGATGCCACCTAAGTTCTGCCGTTGATGACGGTGGTAATGAACATGCTAGGATATCCAAGTGGGAAAAAGTGAAAAGATAGAGCAAGTTATTAGAATATATGGTAGTGTGGTAATTGAAGTGGACTAGTAAATAGCCAGATGCAGCTGCTCCAACATCTTCGTGCTAAAATGAATGTAACAGAGTAATAAAGCATTTAAAACGAACTCACTGACAATTTTTATACACATGTGGAGAGTGAGTGGCTGGAGGCGATAAAAATTCCTTTTTGCCATATTTGAATGATTTCCTTTGTATTGTTGTGATGAGTAGAAGTGATTAGTGTGCAAGAATTATGAATATTCATTTGAGGGATCTGGCAATTACATACCCATTACAGATATGATATTAGATAGAACTGGGGATTAGCTGGTGTTTGCGTGGAAGAATGATTGAAATTAAAGCGAAGTGTATTATCTTAATTAATAAATTAATAAGTGTATTATGTTCGTCTGGACATTTAATACGATACATAGGTATGCATGGATTTACATTACATGACTTGTGTTCAAGTAAAACTTTGAGGGGCCCATTCTTTACCACTAATCGTAAGAAAGATCCGATAAATGTTTACGATCTTACCTATGAAAATAATTATTTAAAATGAATGACTAAAATGCCAACAAGAAATCTTTAACATTTTAGTGGGTAATAGTAAGTACAGGTGACATCAAAACCTAATTTTAATCTACAGTATTTAATATACAATATTTAACTATTATATAAATTTTAATTAAACGTTAAAATAACAATAATATTACCACTGTTGGTTGACACCGTGTCGGTAATGTTAGTATTTCCGCGTTTCCTTCATATCCTGTACTCCAAAGCTCCGATTCCCCTTGGTATTCTTTCCTTCTCTCAAAAATGTTGTTCCTCCCCAAACGAAGAATATATTTCATAGTGAGGTCCTTGAGGAAACCAAGTTTAACTGGGTTAAAAGCAGGTTCATATTTCTTTCAAGAATCCTCCAAACTTTTGTCTTACCTCCTATTCAGCAATACAGTATGCTGTAACAGAATGACAATGAAGGAAAGTTTATATTTTGGTAGGACTTTTTATAAAGGAATTTTAAAACGAGATGAATAAGAGAAGTGGATTCTTAAGACAATACAATGCATCCACTCACCCCTTTTTGGTTTACCTTTTGCCTTCTTGGCATGCATGTTACTGGTGATGAGTTCATCTAAAATTGAAGAGCTTTTCACATCCTCCTTTTCCTCTTGAACTCCAGAATGTCTGGAATGAAAAAGCCGGAGGCTATTACATTTCTTGGTAATAAAAAGTAAAATGCATTTCAGTATAAAAACGAAGGCTTCATTTTATTTGAAAAGGAACTGAAGGAAGTGGCTCAGAGGGAAATCCGCTTTTAATATCTCTTTGAAGTATTTTACATCAGCCTTCCAGAGGCAAGTAGAAAATGACATTTCACTTTTGTACTGAATCATGCGGTTTTGCTTTATTTAATTAACCCTAATTGCACCAAAAATGCGTCTCAACCATTCACGAAAACTGTCCTGTCAATGAAGACGTTCTTCATGAAGATGAAAAGCCCTCGAAAAAGATGTTTCCTGAGAGAAAATTTGCAGTCATGTTCGCACTTTATCAAAGTTGACGAGAACTCTGATAAATATAGTGAGTGAATTAGAAAAAAGAAACTTGCCGCCAGCAACATATTTTTGTCTTTTTTTCATCAAACGAGAAAAATCACAGCAACAGTCAAACATGAATGTGGAAGTTCCCTTCAATAACTGCTGCTTACTTCGCTGCATCCTTTCCATATAACTTCATGTAAGTATTAGATCTCAGAGTTAAAAGTTTTTTATTAGGTCACAAAAGTAAAAAGCCCATTATTATACTCGTTGTTCTTAATTTTACTATTTTCATTAAAAAAGGACTGGAAATTGAACCATCCAGAAATCAGGAATTAATTAAGATAATCATCAAGATCTTACAGTCTCCAGCGTATTATGATTACCCACTGAAGTCCCAGAATCCATCCGGTTTCCCATGGAAGGATATTTGGGACGAGATAAAAGGGGCCACATTTAGAAACAATAATCATTATGATAAGAATAAAGTTCAAATTCTTGTACGCTAATCATTATTGCCGGCAGTAAAATCTAAAATTGAGACCGTTCTTAAGGGGCTCCACTTGAAAGGAACACAGTCCTTTCTTCCCTACAAACAAGCATAGCAATTATCCATCGTCTCAATGACCGATAATCATAGCATGTTCGACTAGACCAACGACCATCCTCTCCGTCTTCCAATCTGATCCCATCCAATCGATCGAATTGGAATTTAACTTGAAGGGCAAAAGTCACAACAAGGTATTTAGCCGTGAAAAGTTGAACCGGAGATTTTCTTCTGTTGGGGCTATCATGGGTATCAAGTGAAATCCATGATCAGTGACTTAACTGCTATCAAAACCATTAAAGAAAAGTTGATCCTGGTTTTAAAGGCTGGAAGTTTCATCAATCTATAAAATAGAGAGAAAAGGGTTGACCCGTTATAACTATATATAGCCGTATCTTTACTCCCTTCCTCATCTCACTAGATTTTTTTGTTTTATTCCGCTTGAATAATCTCGTTGATTGTTGGTTTTTCTCCAACCGTCCATCCAGCCAGAATATATAATATCTGTCTATATATCTGTATGTGTCGATATCTAAGCTACCAACCGAAACCGAACCACCACCATACCATCTTAACCTTTTATTCTTATCACAGAGTGCGGCTCCACCAGCAAGTCATAACAGATACATAAATTTATTTTTAGAGAGAGGAGCAATCACTCCCAAGTTAAACTTGGTCTGTGGAACTCAGTCAAGTCAAGTGAGTTTACATGTCAAACAGATAACGAAACTTTCAGAAAAAAAATAGGAAGGAAAAGGAAGATGCACTCTTTTTTATTGCTGGCCAACAAGAGCAATGGGATGGATGCACAGGGATGCAATGCCATGTTGCGGATGGATGGATAAGAAGAAGACAGATGAAGGACCGGGCGGGATGGGCTTCACTGATGGAAGGATATAAATGATCCTTAACTCCTAAAAGCATTCAGTTCGAAGACCAGCAGACTTCCAACCTCCTATCCATTAGTTCACTTCACTTACAAATGAAATGAAACGAAATGAACAAATCCGTTTTATGTATTATCGAAAACCAAAACAAGAGAAAAAAATACAGGTTTCATGCGTTGAAAGGAGAAACAACGCTGTATTTCCACGCTTGGCTCTTTCCTCCGATGATATGCATGTAAAAAAGGGATTTAAGATATGTTTCACTCTGAAGAAAATGCAATGAATGCATTTTCAACTTTTTTTTCATGGAGATAGTGACGGAGAAGCTCAAGCAACTTTTTTTTCCTTCATGCTCATTTAGAATTTTTCTTACTTCCCTTATCTTCCTTCAGTGTTGTTGTTTTCTTGTTGTTCTAACTAAAAGGAGTGAGGAGTTGCAAGTTGAAAATCCTCCACTTCATCGATATCTCTTCAGTAGAAGTAGAGTGTACGCCCTTTTTTTACCTACCTCCACACTCCGTATTATATTACTATTAGGGGAATGGTATGCAATGGAATGGAAACGAGACATGGACTTGTGGATAAAGCCTTATAATGGGAAAGCGGGTAATAGTCATAAAGATATGCATAGCTCATAATGGAACTGTGGAGAATGCAAGTTTAAACTGAGGGAAAAAATTTGAACTTCACATCCTCATTCTCAATCCTCACATGCAGATCAAATAGATTTTTTTCAAAGAATAAAATGGAATAAGTGCATGCAAGCCAAGACAATAATACAGAGAAAGGCTTTGTTTATGTGAAGCTAATAGAAAAAAATACTCCTTCTCAAAACCAGATGAAAGGCTACATGTGCATATCGGAATTTTCAATCTTGACTTGTCTCCTTTTCTTCCCTTGTGAGTTGATTGTGGATTCAATCAGAGCCACGCATACATTGTCTAACTTAACAATTAAAACTCACAATATTCCGCCTATTGATATCAGACCCGAGACTAGACAGTTGGGCAGGCACATACAATATTATCCTTATCTAAATTGCATTCTAATACCAAAATAAGGACTCGGTCGTACATATATGAAAAGGTATATTTTTTTAACCCTTGGCTTCCTCTTCATCTCATCGTCATGAGCCCATCCGCATTTTACTTATCTCATCGACATCCATCCACATTTCATCCAGCCACCAACTCGTCAGTCGTCAACAATCAAGGTCAATTTCATTAATCGTCCTCCCTCCCTTACCTGTATTGAAATCTCTAAAGGTTTTCAATTTTCAGTGAAAAATCATTTTTCTTCCTTCATGCTTTGAGGAATCGACTAAAGGAGTTTCTCATAGTTTTTTTTACTGAAATTATCTATAAGAACGTTGATTATACCAATTTATCACGAAATTTTTAAAGAAAATTGAGAATGGTTATAAAGTAGTGGTCAGTCGAAGACCAAGAGTTGACTGGATTGCACGCATCCTTACTTATCTTACTGATGTTCCCACTACTGAATGGAGAGACGAGAACCGGAAAAATTTTCTTGTCTCTCACACGGAGAAAAATGCATCATTATCTTGATGATAGGTCTTTGTTACGTTCGTTATGCAAGGAAGGGCTGATGATAGCTAAGGTGTATCATCATCATCATCATCGTCTTCATTCCCATTTCACATGTGAGGCTTCTGTTTCAACTGGCTACTTTGATTCGAATATTATTTAGCTTGATGATCCTGCATTATATCCTCGTATTAATTTACTGGCTTTTGGGTTGTCTGCCCTCCTTTGCAAGTTGCATTGCAGCTGGTGATGATGATGATGATGACCATGGTGGCGTATAAACACATATAATGATGATTATGGACTTGGAATGGAGTTCATAAATAAGGGGAAAAGTTTGCAGTTTCTGACGTTGGGCACGAATAAATAAATTATTGTCTGTGTATGTCCATCATCATCATTCTCTATGCCATTGTTGCTTAATGTATGTGGATGGAGATGGGAACTGGAGGCTCCATTTTTATGAAGAGATACATAATGACAAGTAGCAATTTACAACAAGCCGATTATTTGCACGAACTTGAGGAAACAGGGGATTACGCTGCTATCAGTCTCGCCTCGCTCATTTATCGACTATTACACTCGTTCAGGTGCTAGTCATTCATTACTCACTACCTGGAGACCGTATTTAATTTTGCAGTTTTTCATCCTGCTAAAATCTTTAGTTGGATTGTTGGGAACCTGTTGGGTGTAATATGTAATTAGTAATGTGTAGTTAGTCAATGCAATAGTCTGAAGTAGTCTGCAGAAGTTGCAGAAGAAATGCATCCACATTGAACATACGTAAGCCAACGTTATTTTGGAATTTAACGTCGTTCTATTTTGTTGAAGAATTTGAAAAATGGATGTACATATTAGATTTGGATCCCTCGGTTCCACCAGCGAGTAATATAAGGGTTGACAAAAAATCTAATCAAAAAATGAAAATCATTTATTCGTATGCAAAAAATAATTAAGTCTTTTTTATCATTGTTTATCACAGATGAGTCCAAATTTCCCGAGTCCCTTCCCGACACAGATCCTTGGGCGTATGACGTCACCTGGTTCCAAATGGAACCTGAGGATGCCTACATTATCCGCGGAAAGCCAGCCACTCTGACATGTAGAGTGGCATCTGCTCTTAAAGTAAGTTTTTGACGTGTCTAGAATGTTTGTCATGTTATGTATTTCCCCTTCTTACTTTCGAGAATGTTACATATTACTTATCCCTATCTATCTGTTCCATTTTCTATGCATTGTACTTTTTACCTCTTTTGACTTTACCTATTTTCTTCGGTGGTGGGGTTGATAAGCACATATCCATCGATCCCAATATCCCCTTTTTTCTCACTCCAGCTTTTCGCCTCGTGTTTTGTGATGATGTTCTCTTCTACTCCACTTCTTTCTGCCTCCATGAATCTTCCTCCTCCTCGCACATTTTTTCCTTGTCGGTCTCCTTTTCTTCTGTCTTGCGACAAGAGAGAAATATGCTTTGACGATTTTTCTTTCCAAGTCAGGGAGGAAGTTTTATTTGTGAAATCGGTTCCGTTCTCTCAATATATACCCGTGTATATATTGCCATTCCTTTTTTACTTACTTCCAATTCAGTTCCCTTCCATTCCTCCTCTATTCTGATGTAACACTGACATTGTTAGCTTTTTTATGCGTGCCTGGGTGATCGTGTCGTAAACGTTGGTTTTTTCCTAAAGGAGAATAGAAAATATGCACGGGCATAATATATATCTTTCCCCCCATTTTTTTACCCCAGTGGCAGATTTTTTCTTGGTTGGTCGATGTGTAGCGAAATCCATCTTAATCAAAGCGAAAGATAGAATAAAAGGAAAAAACTCCAGTTTCTTCATCCAGGCCCAATCTTCTTTCATTCCCTTCACTATTATGCAAACCCTTATTGCCATGTTTGTCTCCCCGTTTCCGTTCTGCTCTAATGGAACAATGTTTGGGCAGAGGAGAGCGAAAAACGCTTAAGATGAGCGAGCTGAGGGAGCAATGAATTGAACTGACTGGGGGAAAAACGCTCCTGGTATTTGGACAAGAATTGAGAGAATATTGTCCTTACGATAAGATGTCAGCATTTTTTCCTCCGCTTTTTCGCTCCAAGCCCAAACTCCAGGCGCTTTTTCGTTCCCTGGGAAGAGCCTTAGCTTGGCTTACCACGCCATGTTTATTCAAACACAAACAACAGCTCAGAAAATGGAAACAAGGTTCAGGACGGATATGAATCTGAATTTACATAGCAATATCAATATCACTCCTTGCCATTTTCTTGGTACGCCCGTTCCACCATGAGAGCATGTGCTTTATTGCCACTTACTCCTTTTATGACTTCCCCTCTGACCTGGTTTCCATTCCTGTGCCTGTGAGACCCAATAACATGAGATTCCTTTTTTGGCTCTTGTGCAAGGAGCAGCGATTCGGTTAAAGTAATAATGGTAATGAAAGAAGTGACTCAAAAACGAAATCGAATCATGTCCTTACGACACCACCACCACCCCGCTCGTTCTCCCACTTAACATTAAACATAAGCGATGATATTATCTCTTTTCTCATTTTCCTCCTTCCATATTTATTTTTTTCCTCGTTATTATTATTGCCTTTAATCTCATTTCGAGTACTTTCTATTTCCATTCCAGGTTTATTTCAAATGTAACGGTGCGGTAGTTCCTAACAAACGGCAGTCATTCAAGAGTTCAACGCACGAGAATACGGGCGCTCCAATCGTAAGTGGAAAAACTATTATTTTCATATTTTATAGACCTCATCTATTTTAGTTGTGAAACTGTGTGAAATGGGGAATGCTGTAATGAACAGGAAAACGGCAGCATCAAACTAAAAAATACGAGTTTTCGTCTTTGTAATAATAATGAAATGGTCGTGACATGACATCCTCTCCACCTCCATCATATTATCGTTCCCTCCTCCGGAAGCTATCATATCATCAGAGTGAAGGAAGACAAGAATGAAATATCGAATCTAATATTACATTACTGTAGGTATTCACTCTAAGGCATATTATGCATATCAAAATCTATGATAAGATTGCTGATAAGTTCATACTCTCCTCTAAAACATATTTTCGGAAACGAGTTTCAATCTTCAAAAGAAAATTGTCTCTCTGTCTATCTGCCGACTTGGATCAGAAAACGAAGTAGATATTAGAAATTTTTTTGCGGAAAAAATGTTGATGGAACGAGTTGCAAGTGAGGAAACATGTGTTTCCATTGGTGTAAATGGGATTCATTTATAGACGCCATCATATCATCATTGCGCGGACGTGCTTAGTAGCTATAAGAATGGCGTTTAGTAGCCCCGGCGCTACTCCCTTTTTCGCTATATCGTTATTATCTTCTTACTTTGGAGAAACGTGGAAGCAGCTTCAACATGACCATGTTCATCATGACTGGCACGACACACGATTATGTGCTATTATTATTATGATTATGAAAAAGATGCTGGTGATGAGGACGTTGGAACTACCACGACGATTGTTCCTACGAGAAAAATACAGCAGCTTAGGTCGGTCAGACTCTTGTCTGCTCGTAAGAAGTCGCTAAAGATAAAGTGCCGGTATCATGATCATGGGAGCATCATCATCATCGTCATCAAAAGCAGCCTTTTCTCCATGTTATCCTTAAAGATTGGCTGAGTTACCAGCTTAAAAGTTAAATAGAAGAGAAGAACAAAGTGCGTACGAAGAGTGAATACGAAATGAAATAATTTTTAGTAAAAAACGCAAGAGTAAAATGGGAAATTACTTTCGCATGGGATGGAGAGAACTGGAATGGGGAAATCTTCGTGCGTGTCCGAATCTTGTAATACATACGTAAAAGCGTGAACTGGAACTGGGATCGTAGGAAGAGTACTAATTCCGAAGGAAGTTTTGGAGCCAGTCCCTGTCTTCAAGATGAGGGGGAAGGATCAAAAGAATGACGGAGCAAGATTCATTGTAATTACATGCGTTTTGGAGGATTTTTTAAAGAAAAAAGTTAAACTTTCAGTGTGATAAGATGATTGGATAAAATTTCGATAAACTACTTTTTTAAACTTCAATATCTAATACCACACAAGAACCTGTAAATTGAGGAATCATGAAGAAAAATAATTAAGATTTTATTTTAGCCAAAACCAACTCTCTCCAGTTGACAGTTTCCAAGTTTTCTTCTTGCTAGTTTTCATCGCATTCCAACTTCTTTTGAAAAGTGAAATACACGCCAGGTAAAAAAATGAAAAACTGATGATTTACGAATTATTTGAAAGCAAGCCGACAGCCCAACAGAGACAATAAAACAATAAGGTATACGCTACAATGGAAAAAGTCCTGCCCCTTCCTATCTTAAGCAATTCAACGTACGAAAGTTACGTTATCATCATCGTCCTCACATACAAAAAAATGAATTCTGCTTGCAATCAAGTCAACATTTTTTTCCCTCCTATCTAATACCAGCTTCTTTATCATTCCTCTTCGTCTGCTCCAAGATGATGACAATGACGGCGAAGATTATGATGATTATTAAAATACACAGAGCAGCAAGACTTGTCATGCGATGATGATACCACGTCGTCATCATTCTCTTCTTTAAATGGAATGAACGGCTTAGGTAATACGAGTCTTTGAATAAAAAAAACGTGATATTGATGATGACGATGTTGATGATATATGCTACTACTGCTGGTGTTGTGCTGGAGGATGAAAAGGGATGTCAAGGCATAATCATAATCGTTCTTTCCCGTCATTATATCGCCAACGATTCTTAAAGTTGACAAGTGAGGGGGAGAATCAGAATCATGCACGAAGACGGAAAGAAGAAAAGGAGTTTTCCATTTACTTACTTACCATACCACTGGAAAGTTGTCACTTTGCAACTCGTCAGTCATCATAAACTCATTAAAATATTATACCTTTTTAAGTTGATGCCATCCCAGAGCCGCCCTTAATACGTTATATATATTCACATTGGCATTCCCCCACGCAAGAGAGGATCCGAGTTTATCATAATATTAAAATGGTTTATGCTTTATTGTTTGCCGTGTTGTGACGGGATTCGAGTATAATCCCTTCTTTCGAGACTGGCATCTGTTATCTGGGGCTAGATATCTGTGTACCTTCTGGTATCTTAACTTTATATGTGTATTTTGCTTTTTAGACCGAAGTGCAGCTAAATGTCACCCGGGAAGAAGTTCAAGAGCTACCAGGGTCGGAGAAATATCGGTGCGAGTGTGTGGCTTGGAACAAGCGGGGAGCGAAGAGGAGTCAGACTGCTATCGTGGAAGTTGCATGTAAGTGACATTTTTAACACATTCACTCTTCAAATCCCATTTTCTCTTGTCCTTATTCCAAGCTTCACACATAAAAAGATGTAAATATGCATTGGAAAATATGAAGTTGAAATCTTCCCAATCCCCACCATCACCTTCCGAATTCCGTATCGGTTAAAAAAAGGGGAATATACTTAAGATCTTTAGGAAAAGGGTGAAGATATGAAGATGGAATGTAATTCAGAGGCTAACTTTTTGTTGGTTGTTTACGGATGCATTATACCAACTGGCGGAAGAAGGAGTCTTGTTTATGTACACTTTCTATTATATTATGCACCCCTTTTTTCTTCTTCTCTGCTGATTTTCTTTTCACTTGTTTTGATCTAATAATAGCTTTACGGTAAGTACTGCAGGCTTTTCGTGTAGCGCGTACGGGAGCAGCAGATGCTTTCAGGGAAATCTTTCTTGGATTCTGTCGTAGTCTTACTTTCTGAGAAGATGGGGAGAAAGGGGATGATGATGGGAATGGAAAGGTATTGGGAGCACAGGTTTTCAAGAGTAAAGTGGATAATGTTGTTGGTGATAAAAGTGATAATGAGATCAGTTGATGCGATGATATCAGGGCTCAAGAAGGTTTGCTTTGATTGTGTTGCGTTAATGTGGTTGACAGATAGAGTCAAGTTGAGAGAAAGGCATGTTAGAGAATTGAAAAAATTTGACTAAGCAGTACATACATACCTGAAATAACCTTGAGTCGTAGCTCTTGGTGAATCTCAATTTCTTCTAATTTCTCAAGCACCGGCTATTACTGATCTGCCATCGACTAGATTTTCATTAAGTGATTTATAAAGTTATAAGTTTCAAAATTAAACATAGATTTAAAAAAATGTTACATGTTTTTGAAAGTTACAATTATGGACACGTCGCTAATATTTAAGAAATCATTTATATAACACATAGTTGCATAAGCCCTCGTATATCACAATATTAAAACAATTCCTGACATAAGTATCCCATTTTGGATTAGGAACGAAATGTTAAGGTAATTCCAACCATAATTTACATCCCCTCTAATGATTTGTACCATGGGCATATCCCCAGCTAATATCCTATTAAATTATTCGAGACCGTGCAAAATGACAAGGAGATTGCCAAACCACCCAGTTCGCCAAGGCATAAAGAAAAACAAGAAAATAATGGTATAAAATTAGGTTCAAATGTAAATAAACGTGCTCAACCGTATAAAATACAAATTATGGCATGGCTGAACTAAAGATACATCTTTGCATTTTGAATACCATCAAAATTATATGCGTATTTTTCAGCCTCCTCCAAGTAAGGAAAGCTATTCATTCATGCATGAAACTTCTTCCTTTTACTACCTCCATATCACCACATCGCACCTACGCAATTTCTCACAGAAAGAGATAATATGTCTCTCTAAAACAGTGATAAATGCGTAAGGTGGTCTTGTTCCTTGTCCACGTTTTTCCAAAACAATATTTCATTTCTATCATCATCATCATTTACCATCTATCCTCCAAGTTCACCTGGAATGAAATGCAATGGCAAAGAAAAGGACACAACAACAGTGGCATCCATTCATGCCAAGCGAGAAATCCATTTTATTCGCCTTCACCTCCCTTTATCTCTTCTTTTACCCAGTTTTCCTATTGCAATAGGCGTAGCACTCCCCATTAATAAAAATGTGCGAAAAAGAATAATCCAAAGATGGGAAGAATTTATTACTTAATATTCCTTCCTGGGGCTGACTATAGCTGTATGGCTCCTTCATCTCATCATTTCATCTCCTTTCACTATTTAACTTTTGGGCTGAGCCATAAGTACATGGGTTGGTTTGGTTGTAATGTAAACGGAGTTGAATGAGTGAGTCACAAGTCTCCATTATTATATTGCATTATTATTGCTCCCAACCACGACTACACACGGGGCATATATGGAGCAGAACAAGACTGGAAGCTGTAGAGGCGGAAGAATAATAGAAAAGCTTAGGCCAGGCCTTGCCCTAAACATTCATTTTCCCCATTGTATTTCCCCTGTTTATTGTGCGGCGGTGAAAATAATAATTCTTATTGCGAAATTGTACGTGTCTCATGTATTCTCCTGTCACAATGAAAACCCATTTTCATTTAAAATGAGATTTACACCGGTACATGGTTCTCTCCTGGCTAAACAGCTATAATGTTGGGGTGGGAGCGTGAAGGTGGAGTACCCGTTTTCGCCTTTTATATCCCTTCCTTCCTTATCCAGCTTCGAGACCAGCCCGAACCCGACCAGACCAGTGGTTCTGTGTAGACTCATGTTATATTATTCTCAAACTGTGTGCGAAAGGCCAACAGCACCGGTAATAATAACAATAATATGGGTTTTCTCTCATGCATGTCTAGTGTGTTCTCCTGCAAAATGTTAAAATCCCAAAAAGTCATAAATATTTCTGACTTCAGTCAGTGAATATAACCCTTTTTAATGCTATTTTCTCCGTTGTACGCACACACTTCCAAAAATATGAGGGTTTCTCCCATTCCACACAATAGGCTCTTATCATCTTCATCATCGTCCCCATCATTTTCATACTTTACATGTTCGAAATGGATATTACAGTTGTAAAAGCATTTAACCTATCTTCCCCCATGACATATTATTATTGTAGGAATGTCAACGCTTTTAAAAGGGAGCTTTACGAGCCTTTTTAGAGTAATGTTAAAGCTTGTAATCTCATCGTCATAAAAAAGGGAAAGTGGTATATGGAGGTATTATCCATATATGCCAATTCGGGATTGGAAATCGAGCCCAATTTAAATTATTATGGTTAGTGCGTCCAACCAAAGTGGAGACGAAATTTTATTATTCGATTTTCTCATTTCCTTCCTCCTCCTTCCTCTTTCTCCTCCAAGCCACTTTTCACCGAAGCCAAATGAAAGTGGTCGTCAGTCATTGATCGTCATCACCAGAGCCGATAATAATAACAGTAATAATAAAGCAAAAGGGCAGGTCATCGACGGGTGAATGATCAAAATAATCCATTGTTTGCTCCCAGCCTTTCCACATAAGAAGAAAATTGCATATTAAATTACACTCGAGTATAGGATTTTGATGAGGAGAAAGGAATAATAATTTAATGAATAGAATTTGTGGCGAAGCAATAGAAATGGGGAGCTTCTCCACGACTCCCCGTCGTGAGTCGGGGATACCAAACAACGATGAAAAACTGGGTTGAGTTTGAGTCGAGATGAAAATTAAAAGCGATGCTGAATAATAATACGTAATAAATAGAGAACAATTGTGACAGGATACTGTGAAATGAGGACCATTTCTCTTCATTTTTCACTGGTCGGATATGCTTATTCCAGAGATTGGGAAGAGATTGACTGTGAATTTGCCGGAGACGGGTGACTAGCCATAGCTATAATAATATGCCATGCTTGTTCATCATCTCTCCCATCCACTCTGACTTTACCATTCCACCCTGTCGAGTGAAGTGAAAGCAAATCCATTTCATTGTGCTCAGTTGTCCAGATTAAATTAGAATGAATCGGAGAGCAGCCAGAGAGCCACTTGCTACTCCTTCAGCTACCCGGTTTATCAAACATAGCCTAAGTTACATGGATTCTGTGTTGCCTGCTGGTGAAGAGGGGGAATCCACTTGCTCTCTCCGCTCAATATCTACTAAATTATGAACTCAGCCTGGTGGAAAATAGCAAAAATATATGGAAAATCCCTCATATAAGGATTTATTCTATAGTGTGTAAGAATTAGTTTCTTTTGTCATTCTACTCCTGTTTGTTGGTTTTGTTCTCTGTCCCTCCTAATAAATCTATGGGAGGAGGATATGGTTTTAATGTGATGATTTGCATGCATCCATGTAAGATCCTATTTGAGGGCGATATGGCCCTGCCTCCCATTCTAATTGAAACGTGGAAGAGGGAAAGGTCGTATATTTAGGCTGTAAATTAGATGACAATTCCCTGATATTTAATACAGGAGAATTTCATTGTTTCCAGACACTAGATCTCGATACATTGTCGGCTCATCATCATCATCATCATCCTCAACTTAAACATTATTCATTTGCGATTAGATTTAACCGAAAAAGTAATTTCAACTTTTGTATTTAAGCCCCATTCCATTCCCCAATCCGATGAGCCGTTGTGGGGCTGCGGTTTCATATTGTGGCTTCGTCCCTCCATGGCATTTTGAGCGAAAAGGGGAACAACTGGGAGGAACAATGCAGTATAATTTCATTTCTTCTCCACATACACACTGAACGCAGCCATTGGAAATAATTGTTTTAATTTTTTCATTCAATTTTTTAACAAAAATTCCACACAAAATTTATGCTTTCTTTTCCTGACATTTATATGCTCCTACGAATTTGAAAACTTACACAAAGCTCATCTTTCATCCAATTAGTATTAGCCTAGCTACATTATTATTAGCGAAAGTAATAAATGACAGGAGGAGCAAAAAAGGATTTTTTCGAAGAAAGCTATAACCAAGTTGAGAATTCCTTTGAAATCCAACCCCATGTTGGATATTATCTTGCTAAAAAACTACTTTAGCTGCCTAGGTATGTTATCAGACACGAGATGTTTCATAATGCACGAACACTGAACTCCGATATTGCTTTACTAACAGACAACACAACCTTGTCTAGTTTAAATGGGATGAGCAATAAAGTATTATTTTTTTCATGGATTTAAAGCCCGTCTTCTCCTCTGTCGTGACATGATGGTTTTGGTAATAAATAATAAGTTTTTTGAAAACATGATCATAACTTGAATGTCTTCCGCTACTCCAACGCATACCTTTCCTCTTTGTGACTTCTTCGACTTCTGCTCTCGGTGGCAAACTTCCCTAATTTTATTGCTTGTATTTTTTATGGGGAAGTAAAAAATATGAGAGATTGCTCTTTATGAGTTTTGGGCACAAGAGTATCAACATCAAACCAAGTGTATCATACACACTGTGCATGAAAGTAGGAAAATGATATTGATAGGTATACAATTTACTCCGTGAAAATATTCCAGCAGTTTTTTCATCGATAGAAAATAAATATTTTACTAAGGATCATACTAACTTTTGATGTTTTGAACGACACTGTCAATCCCTTAGTCAAAGTGGAAAATATGGGACAAAAAGTGAATAAAAATATTTTCCCTACACTCACAATAATAAAGTAAGGGGAAGTTCATAAGTTCTATTAATTTGCTACCGGCTTCCGGTGGTGGTTCTTCCATAACTTGGGAGGAAAATGCTGAGCACTCAAATACCCAGCATCTTGCAAATGTACGCATGTATCCAAATCTTCCAAATTAATTCTGCGAAATGCCTCTGCAAACACATAAATATTGGAGGATGGGATCGGTAGCTTATGCTTCCTCCCATTAAATGCGAAAAGTCTCATGAAATTGTCAAAAGCTGTAAATAGCAGACTTGCTTGGTTATATATTATATACATCCGCAGATGTTAGAATTCACAGATAAAACTTTATCTCAAGTATATATATACAAGCACACAGAGCTAGAAAGAAAAATGTGCAACAATTTTATTAGCGGAGGGAGGAAAAAGGGAAAAGACGTCACTAAAACTTCATCTACTAATTTGGAAAAGTATTCAAAGAGAGAATACATTCCTCCTTTGTAATTAATTGCCTATCCTTATTTTCCACGCATCCCTTTTAAAGTGCCGAGAGAGCGATGAGCTGACTATTCTAACAGTAAATGCAACTCCGTGCAATATTGTTTTACTCTTCTTTATGCAAAAATCTTAATTTAAAAAATCTACTCAGCATTAACAGAACATTTGCCAACAGAAGACGGGGAAAAACTTAACTTCATTTTTTATTATTCTTGAATAAGGAGGGAGGAGGATCTTCCTCCAAAATGCTCTGTCAGTTTTTAGCACTTTGGCGGTGGTGGTTCCTCTAATGGCAATGGTGGAGTTTTCTTCCTCGCTCTTTATAATGATTATTTACCAGCAATTTATTTTATAGTTGAGGGTTCCTCTAAACGTTTCCTCTTTTTTAATTTTTCACGCATAAATAAAATACGAAGGGTGAAGTCATTTCCTGTGCTATATTTGCGAAATATAGTTGTGCGCTAATGGGAAGGACCGCATCTTCTTTATTCTCCCTTCAAAGTAATTTAAAAGGGAATATAACCATTTTTTTACATTTTAACTTGAAGAGGAAAAAGAGACGCTTGTCATTTATTATGTATTTATTTATGCCAGTTTTGCTGGAGTATTACATGTGTTGCGGATGAAAGATGAGATGTTCTGTTGCGTTTCTAATTTGCTCTCTTGTCTGGCTGGGAGTTCTCCTGTCTAGAGAACCTTACACACTTCTGCATATGTTGAACCTCAAGGAGAAAAAACTGCGGAAAGGATCGGATGGATCTCCCATGATGATGGTGAGAATGAGGAAAATAAAGCAAAAAACTATTACGCAATGATGAAAAATGTTTGGGGGAATTTCACTCAGAAAAAAATTATGTTTATAACAAAGGAACGGAATAGCGCACCGGAATGGATCAAGATGTAGCTAAAAACAAGTTGATTTCCATAAAATTTACAGTGTTACATCCTTCCTGGGATTTTTTGCTGGTGTAGGCTTCCCTTCTTATTATGGAAGTTCTAGAGCAAAAAAATGCAGTTTTTGGGCCTTTTACTCTTCTCTTATTACGTAGCTGAAAGCTAGTATAGCGATCAGTTGGTTGTCCGTCTGTCTGTCTGTCTGTAGGCACGATAACTTT
>JAQGAG010000063.1:0-29530 GCA_034696835.1 Lepidocyrtus lignorum
AATAATTGTCATTTAGTGCAACGGAACTATTGAAAAGGAGTATTGGATTGTTATTGGATTATTTGTGTAATGTGTAATGTATGTAACATCGGTTATTGACGGGTCATGTATTTTTCAACATCTGGTTAGGCCACTTTTAGGTATTGTGAATCATTATTAAGGTAGCTTGTCTATGATTACCTTCCAAATGCCCATTGGGATGCCTGAACAAGAATCTACAGTCGGGGTTCAGCAGAATAATGGGGCACAATGAGATTCACAAAAATATAGCAAAAAAGAGAGAGAAAATAAGAAATATAATTCAATATAACGGTTTTGATCTATTAGTAAAAAGAAAAATAGCTCAATAAAGAGAATATCTGAGCAAAAAAATATCTTTCGAAAAAGCAATATTGCAAGCAAAAAACAAAATGAGGAAGACCACATTATATAATTACATGCAAAGAAAATAATCCGTGTGACATTCCGTGACATGCTTACAGTTTGCGCAGTCTTAATAATTTTTGCCAGTCGGGAAATATCCTTCTTCAGCTCCATTGCTGACATGACTGAGAGGAATCCGTAAGGTCCGTAATGCGCGGAGTTTGCGGGGGCGAGATTTATTTTCGGAGTGTTCTCCACCAGCCTTGCTCTCTGAGCGAAGCGGAGACTATTGAGCGTCTGCGCGTGGCAATGACTGGAGGGGGAAGCAGCTTTAAAAATGAAATGAAAAATACAGAAAAGAAAAATAAGAAATTTCCATAAAAAATAGATTATGAGAAATCACATAAGTTAATTTTTAAGTTCAGTGAAAATATCCAGACTTACTGATAATTATTGACGTTGATGCGTTCCCTCCAATTGAGTCTTTCAGAAGCCATGTTAGTGCAGAGTCTCGATAGGGAACATACTGGGCTTTTTCAGCTGAGGAATAAAAAATGAGATGAGTTACGCATTTTTTTCAAAGATGTGAAAAAATGAGTTTCTTAAAAATGCGTGTGTAAGAAATTCATATTATGCTTACCCAAAGCAGAAATCACATTTCCTAAAGCCACCAAACTCCTATTTATGTCAGCACCTTCGGCAAGCAAACTTTTGGCAGTTGTACAATCCGCTTTCTCACTGCAAAAAAATGGAAGACTTCATTGAAAAATTATTTCTTGGGAATCTTCTTGTAAGATAGGAAGCCCAATTTTCAACTGTGTTCTTTTTCCTTATCAATTTATGACTGAGGGGAAAGCCTAAGAAGAGTTCCCCTACTGAAGGGAAAGTGAATGAATGAGTTTTTTGTTAGGCATAAGCATTTCTTATTTTTTCGATACAATTCTGACGCGTCCAAGCTGAATGCGATAACCTTGCTAAAAACATATTCCGCATTGGATTCCGACGCTGATTTGCGAAAATAATTAATTTGGAGGTAGTTATCCGATATTGGATTTCTAATTAAGTGTAATTACAAGGGATTCCTTTTATTCCCACGTTTGTTTGCCAAATGCCAACTCTGACCATTTTGCGGATATCTTTTGTGAACTGAACACTCGTTCCGTTCACAGTAAAAAAACTTTGACAATATCTCGGTAATTACTGGATGCATGCATGAAACTTCCTGACTCAGGAATATGGACAATGCTCCATGAGATTCCATGACTTTTGTACAGTTTAATTCACATCATGTTGAAATCAAGATACTTTTCCTTGCCTTCCTGCCAAGTCGACAAGGTGAACTTGGTTGGTGATTATCCTTTTCGTTGAATCATCACCGTCAGCCTTTTCAGGGGAGTTGGAGTTTCGCCGTCCTCCTACTCCTCGGTAGCCACTGCCCCTTCTCAATATACCAGTACCACTTTGGCTGTCTCTGTTGACCTGATTAGAAGAACTGTAGCCGGTGGATATGGCTGCGGTATTAAAGACGGTTAGGTATAACGTCCAAATGGCATGACTCCGACTGCTCCGTCTGTTGGAATTCGTGTTTCCGCTTGCTCGTCGTCGCTCCCCTTCCCATAGTAGATCTAGTAGACTAGTTTCGCCGTTTACCTCCAGTCGAGTTAAACCTTTCAAAAAAATAATTATCTTTGATTTGATTGATGTCGACATGTGTTTTAGATAGATAATTTGGATTAAGCAAGTTTAATTAAGATGGCAAATTAATTTCTCGTTTCAATTATGTTATCTACCTTGAACATGAGGTCCTAGTCGTGGATGCTCCCGAAGTTTCAAGGCCTGATCGGGGCTTAGAAGATCTCTCACCTTTTCTCTGTAAATTTCCAGGAAGCTCACTTCCATCCTAAAACTAGGTTTTTCAGGGGATTCTGGTGGATATGTGTCAATTAATTTATCCCAGAGACTGCGGCACAAGCGGGGAATGATCCCGGGATCCTCCTAATTAACAATTTAATTAGTAGGTACAGGTGTTATTGATCAATATCATTTAAGTGGTAATGCACCCTTTTAATTAGTATTCGTGTTCATGAATAGTAATGATGACATGGAATGGCTTTTCGCTTTGCTATTTGCTACTAACCCGACTACCAATCATCGTGTGAGTTTTCCCGGATCCACTCTGGCCATAGGCAAGAAGACATGCATTATACCCTTCCAAAATGGCTTTCTCCAGGTAAGGGCCCATTTCATTGTAAACTTCATTCTGGGAGGCGGATGCGGCAGGACGTCTATAGTGTCCTCGTCCGTTACTATTTCCCACGATCTCTGACGGAGAGAACCAAAATGTGTGGTCGAAATCAAATTGTCTGTAGCGTGGACGGCTGTCGGCTGATGGCCTTTCGGGAACCTGCAAAAATAATGTAAATAGGTAAGTACATTGCTTTTTCCTTTCATCCTTTCTAATTTTCATAAGCTGCTCAAGACACAAACTTATTTCTCAAGATATATGCCAAATTTGAAGCCATCTTTTAAACCCACATCCTGTCTCATTTGTTTTGTCAACTTTGGAAATGCGCACGCTTCTGCTCTCCCCCACTTCCGGAGTATGATGCCAACATGAGGAAAAACAAGCAGTAAGTATTTCCATTTCGCATTAGCATTTTTTGCAATTTTTGTGAGATTTTTCTTATGAAAGCAGAGAATTACTTCCTCGTGCAAATTTCACTCATCAGCATAAAAAGTCTCAAATGCAAAATTGTTTTGATTCCGAATTAACAAAAAAATAATCTTACACGAATGTCGGTAATGAACGCTGAGTTGTTCTCGACTGCCACTACCACCGGAAAGTTTTCATCGATCTCCCTTTGGGACAAGGGTCGAACCCTCAGGGCCACTCTGATCTTTGGCATTATTTCAATTAGTTTATGTTTTGGTTAAAATGGACAATTCTATTTCTTATTCAGTATCCATACGCTGACTTTTAAAATAAATTGGTTTTGTTCACGAGGAATTAAAGGCTTAAGTACTGACGATGAGTCCCCTTCCACTAATCCATCATGGAAATATTTGTGGCTTCCTTAGACCACTTCATTCCATTCTAATTTTTCTCCCTATAAATGTGTCGTTGTGGTCATGTCATTCCTTGCTCTGGTAATCTGACATTCACTCGCAGTCACTTTTTGGGATTTGGCTCAAATTATGTATAAATTGCATTGTTCCCGAACGAGTTTCCCTGTTCCAGTGAACTTTCAGTACATGGATGATTCCAATTGTTCCTCTAGATCCTTTCTCATTACTTCCATTCAATGCGTATTTCTTAAAATTCCAAGCAGCCAAGAGTAATCTTGATCCAACAACAAAATTTTCCCCTCAAGAATGACCGTAAATTCCCCCTCTTTTCATTGTCACATTTTGTCCTTCGTCTAACTTCCTCCTTGCTTCACTCCCAATTTCTCCATTCCATATACTTTTCTGCAAATCCTTTCACATCACAGATCACCGCACAAAAAGATTTAAGCTTTACGCACTCATATGAGAATGTGAGGATCTTGTGTACTCTCATCAGCCTCATCCTTTTAGAACTGAATGAATGTCTCGGGAACAAATCATTTCAAAATATTCTCTTCCCCTGTGCTCATTTCAGTTGGATTGGAACTTATGTACAGAGTTATCTGCTCGGAAGTACATGGCTTTTGAAACAAACTAATATCCTTGTAGATATGCACGCGTCTATATGTAATCTCCCCATTTTCTCCTACTCCCGTTTGTGTTACACTTTCCAATGCATGCCTCGTTTCAAGTTTTAAATCACGTCACTCCAACTATGTTACGAGGAACATGGAGTGAATAATGCAGTTACCTATGCTTTAAGCTTTAAAATATTTTTTTTATTACCGCAACACGGAAAGGCAAAGGCTTTTCATTTACAAACTCGATAAATAATTGCACAGCATAATACATCGTCATCCTCATCATTGATATCTGTATCAAGCAATTTTATGCAGTAAATTCTTACAAGATATTGCATTGCATAAAAATGTGGAGATAAAACAGTGGCTGTTCCAAACTTCAAGCAATTCTGCATAAAAATGCTGAGGAAGGAACGCAGAGTTGGAAAGGTGGAACTTTTTTCATTTTTTTTTGGAAAATGTAAAATTGAGTTTCTTCTTCAGCTCCCAACTTATGTTTCCTCTCGTCACTTTACTCAATGAGCGTAATGAAATGTCTTTTCTGAAGTTTGTGGAGGAGCACAGTTGGTCCATCATTTAAAGTTATTAGATTTCCGAGATGGATTTATATTTAGGTTAGGTATGTTTATGTAACATCATCATCATCATCGTCATATCATGCTCGCTTCGTCTTAATTAAAATGTGCATCTTGGCTCTTTCCTTTTGCCTTTCATTTCTCCATTCGAAATGGTGAGGGTGATATGAAAGATGTGGCTGACGATGCTTAATGTTTGTCAATGGACTTTGTGTGCTCGCAGCCGGGCCGAACCCTCCAGTTTTTATCTCTGTATCTCAAATCTGTTCACCATTTAAAAATCGAATGTAAATAAATTACAAATATTTTTAAACAAGTACAACTGTGAGTAAGGAGGGGAGTTTCTTCTTATGAATGACGAACATTATTATTTGTTGTTGCTCCTGTACTCCTTTTTGGTATGAATATATCACTTGGAAAGAAATGAAAAACATTCTCTTCTTCAAGTCAATTGGAATGAGTAAAGGAAGGAAAGAGAGTCGAGTAGAGGGAAGAGGGATCCATTTCTATTTATAGCGAAGCGTCTTGCTCTCCTGTGCAATGGCAACTAATTTGTGTAACACTCTCCGTTTGTGATTCAGCTTGATATGCAATATTCTTACGATATGTAGATGGTAGCCTTTTAGCTATTACTTTAGATGTAATAACTAAAGATGATATAAAGATGATGCCAAATTATAATGGAATGCACGATTAGTTCCAAAATATGCTCTGTTTTGAGGTACATTTTATTCTCCAGTGAGGATTGAAGATTAAAGATTGGATAAAAAGCTAATACTTTACGGCGACCTATGCATAATATGTAAGTATGGCATATACCTATATGTCGGTCTGTAAGCAGCTTTCCCCTTTGACAGTTCATCGTTCTAAATTTTATTTAATCTGTCTGGATAAATAGCTCATGTGTTGAGAGCGTATCTCCAGTAATGTTGGGAGATGTAATATGCTTTGAATGCGTAAAATACGCTCTTCCAACAAAAATATTTTCATTGCATTTACATGTAAATTTCTTGGTACGCATATTCAATTCAGCATGAGTAAAAATCCAACAGTTTGCGTAACAATCCAATTAATATTTGACGGGGCAAACGTAGCATCAAAATAGCTAATCCAGCCACAGCTAACTTTTAACTCCGGAAGAGACCTTAAAATTCTTCTGGAAAGTTTACTTGGTTGATCAATCAAGCAAATCCGCTTGATTTTTACCAATGCCTCTAAAGAGCTATTGTTCACAGCGCCCATAGTCCCGAAAGCCTCCTTTATTACCACCAACCGGTCAATAGCGCTAATGGAGAGGAACACGAACTGGAACTCGGTGGCTTTTGAGGAGAGCATGGAAAACAAGGAGATCACGAGGAGGAGCGTGTTAGAGCCGACGATAACGGGAAGGATGTTTCCGTTTAAGTCGTTCAGTGCCAGTGTCAGGAGGCGAATCATGGTATAAGAGCGACAGACGTTGTTGGTGGAGGAATTTCTTGACGAGTTTCGGCCAACGACGCATCTACATAAAATGGGGAAGAATTGCTTATTAATTTTGTTTTTCCAATTTTAGTAAAATGCTAGTTTTGGAAAACTATTTATTTTGATCTTACTTTTTCCTCCATAACATGACGAGATAGCTGGAGATGGAGTGGCTGACAGAGTACGCATATTGGCCGGCATAATAGCAACTGTTGGCTACGATGAAGTTGGCCATCCAGGCTTGGAATAGGATGAGGCCAGCCTTAATTGCGATGGATGACATGGATGTGGAGTTGGTCGGAATGTTTTCTTGAGAACATTGTTCCAATAACTTGAATCCCAAATTTCCAGGAAAACAGGGATACTTCCAAATGTACATTCCCACGAAGAGGGCAAACAAAGGGGGGCTGGGGAGGAAGGGCAGGATGGCGTGCCGGGCTTTCTTCCCAGCGTTGCCATTTTTAGGAGCCCACATTTGCGCTTAAGAAATTAAAAGAATAAAGAATGATCTTACACAATATCTAATTAAAAATTCTTGAAGTTAGTTAAATTAAAGTTATACGGTTGAAACTCTTCTCGAATTTTATCATGGCGTTGACGAGTGATGCAAAATCGGAGGATCTTCGGAGTAGCTCCCCCGAAATTATTGCGTGGGACCCATATGACAAAATGAAGAATATGCATTGGGCTTGGGTCACAATGGGAAAGGAGTCGTGGTAAAGGGCAAACTGAAGTCCCAGCAACGAAACGAATATGAAGGATGCGAAAAGTTTTATTTTGTACAGTATCAAGTCGAAAGATGCAGATAGGACAATCCTGTCATCAGATTTGTTGTACTTATGCACAGACTGACTTATGATCTGGTTAACTTTTAGGTGGGCCAGGAAAAGTGGCCAGAGTTTCTCCGCTAGAAACATGATGTAACTTGGATAATAAGGAAGAAAGTCTTTTTGCTAAAAGAAAGAATAAAAGAATGTCACTTGGTTTGACCGACATGGTCTGGAACGTCGGCCCATAACCTTCAACTGGAAAGGAAAAAAGTTGGAGAAAAGCCAAGAACCAATGTCATCTTCAGAACTGCATGTCGTCGTTTCTTAATTTAATGTCATCGTCATCAATGGCGTATCGGATAATATAGTTGGTTTCTATAATGTTTAGATAGCATGCTCATCATCATTTTCCAGTCCACTTCAAACATTGTTGTAAGTTAAATTTTTTATCCATTCTTATGGCGAAGGTTAGGCTGGTTAAAAGGTTATAGTCCATTCCATTAACCCTGCACACCAAATAATATACCAAAATCCGGGAACCCCTACCCAGCACGTCAGAAGAACACCGGGAGGTGTACTATTTATTAATGCGATGTGATGTAAATTAGCTAGTTTGATGGACGGCGGTATTTAATACTTCAAAAAGGGTTAGCTCATTATAATTGTCAATCCAGATCTGACATAAAAAAAATGATTGAATAGAAAATATGTATAAGAGAAAAGGGTTTGCACGGTGAAGATTATACGAAATTGCACTTAAATTACACAATTGACCCAGTCGAGCTTTTAAAAATTCTCCGTTTATTTCTATACGTCTTCCTATTCTCGAACATTTTCATAATTTTTCATTGTAAATTGCTTACTTCCCATAGTAAGAAAAAGTGATGAGTTAAGTTTAATATACATAGGGACAATGCTTTTGTTGCACTTTTACATTATTACATTACCTATGATGAAGCCCAACAATGCATAAAAAACCGATAGGATGATAGATAAAAATGTATAAATAACAAATTGCACATTTGCACGGTCATCATAATACACTTCCGGTGCTTGAAGTCTGAACTAAACACTGAGCATAATGCTTACGTTATCTTTACTACATATGAGTAGCGGTCCGCATATGTAGCTGTAATATTTTCACAAAACCTGCAAACAAAGTCATGTTATTACGGACATTTTACGACATGAGTTAAGAGATAAGATTTTTTGAGGTGATTGAAACGAAAGGAAGTGGAAGCTGTGGCTGTACAGTAGCAAATAATTCAATTGCATACAAGTCTTAAAACTTATTTAATATATTTTACAAGCTTGTAATTTGTAATGATATTATGCAGCTGTGTTAGTCCATTAAGATATGGACTTATTGTAAAGGCTACAGCTCTACTTCCATTGTTTTAATAATAAAAAAACGTTCATCTTGTAAGAATAAAATTACAAATCAGTTTTATTTATTATTTACTATTTACTAATGCTATTAGATAAGTGAAGTTTAGTTCAAATGTAATTTTTTTACACGATTTATAATTTATACCTACTCATGTTGAACATCTCTCTTGAATGATAATAAATAAATCATTTTTTAACCCTTTCTCAATTTCCATCATGGTCAAGTGATAGGCGTGGCATTCATTTATAGATCAGCCGTGAACGAGTCGAATCGAAGTCGAATGCAAAAGGTTGAAAAAAATGCGAATCCTTGTAAGGCAAAAAAGTGCATTCCTATCATTTATCCAAATGGCAAATCACAAATATCTATGTAGGTACAATCCTTCAAGGCAATGTTTTTTGCAAATGATAAGATGTTTTTTGGCCATATTTATAGATTATCACAGTTGTTTTTATTTGATTTGCAAAATACCTTCCCAGATCAATATGATATGAAAGAGAAAGTATTAGGATTACATTTAATTTTAAAGGAATTTAAAAAGGGTTCAGTCATTGTTTTCAAAAAGGCCTTATTTTAGACATATCATTAAATCAAATCAATCAGCTCAGCCAAAGAGATCAACCATCACTAAACATGCATCAGCCCAAATCGGTTGACTGAACATACTATCGCCATGTATGGGAGTTGAAAGTGGGAAAAATTTCAGTTTCAATTTGAAAAAATAATACATTTGCAATTTTTTGTCAAGTCAGTTTTAGTTTCTTTCAAGTATCTTTTTTCTTCAAATTGGCTAGACACATTCATTACTTAAATTAAGTACCCCTTAACGGTTATATTTTTCTTTCTTCAATTTTTTAAAGGAAGGAAGCCAAATAAGCATGAAAAGGATCCTTTAAAAAAAGGATTTTTTCTCATTGAATCCTTCAACAACCATTTAGAAAAATACATTTTATTTGGTGATATTGATCAAGGCATGCCACCTACCTTAAAAATACCCACACATTCATCCCCACCAGCTCAATTATGATGTAGAACGTTCGTTTTCATCACTAGCCGCCTAGCACAAAATCCACCCCTAACGCAAAAAAAAAAGTAATATAAGCCTAGAGTAATATTACGCCGAGATAAGACGAACGCACTTCAGTTCAGTTTCTTTTTTCAATTCATGTTTCGAGACTTTAAATTTTTCAAAGGATCCTTGTTCAGATAAGAGACTTTTTCAAACAATGAATGAGAGCCTGTTTCACTCCACAACGCTTGTTAGTTTAAGATGGCATATCTAATTTAAGCAGAAAAATCTATCTGTAAATCTGTGCAATGGCTGGGGATAAATGTTGACTTCAGATTTGTACTACTTCACCGCGTCATATAGCCCATATCACCTCAGCGTCAACTTTACCACAGGTAAAATATTTCTTATTATTTTTTTATCCCAAGTCTCCCTTTTCCTTCCTCTTCAGAGAAGGTCTCCATCTTCACGTTTTTCCCTTGCAATCCTAAAGTCATGTCATGGTTTTGGTTGATCCTCACATCCTCATCCTCCTCTCATCTCATTGAGCCATTTAACAAACTAACCATCATATTAAGCTCAAACTTATTTTTTTTATCAAATGAATGAATGAACAAATCCACCATTTATATTCGTTTTTCATGCGGAGAGAGCCCATATCCTCGTGTTCTGTTCATCCTCGTCATTATCATTACGTCCAATTCATTCAATTCATATTATCCCAATTCCCAGCACTTAGCAGGGAAAAAATCATTGCAAAATTGGATTGGATCCTTTTCCATTGAAAAAAGAGGTATATGCATAAATATACACATTATTCTACTTCCCCTTAACACAAATCAACATCAACACACAAATTATGTATGATCGATTATGTAGGCAACTATATCTTACTTACTACCAGAAAAAATTGTAAACTTTAGTTCCTGTTTTTTCTCAATCTTTACAAAATATCTGTTATGCAGCCTACAGCATTTTTTTCCACAAGTTGTGTTATAGCTATAGGTAAGTAGGCCTTCTGAGGTACGGGTACCGTCGTACCGTGATAAGTAATGCAAACATAGCCATACATCACTATTACATTATACACGTCTTCATTGTTAAACTTGCTCTTATTATATGAGATGATCGAGTCTTTAATGCAAGACCCTTTTTTATATCGTACTCAATACTCCCCCCCATTCAATTTTGCTGTATAAGATATCTCGCAGGTAGTTTTTTTGTCTTAAATATATGGCTAAATGCTGGCACTTACCATTTCTTGTTTTATTTCATGCTCTTTCATGGTTCGTCTCGAGCTGAGCTAGAGCTACCTCTTTAAAAACCTTTTTTTACAGTTGGGGATTTAAGCTCCAAGTTGGATTACTGCTCTAGTCCTGTCCGTTTATTTTTCTGGGCACCATGCACCGTCATCTATCTCACCTGTATATCTTACAATGGGTAAAAAACCATACTTGAAAAAATAACTTCTTATGTAGAAAAACCCTTTTTTTCATTGTTGGATGTTTTTCAAGATGTTGATACTCCTATCATATTACATTGCGGGCCTGCATGCACCTCCATTATGGCAGGGGATATTTTTCCTTAAGAGAATTGAGAACGCTGCAGAAAGAAAAACAGTAGATTAGCCCATATCACAGCGTCAGCGTAGTTTTATACCAGTTAAAGGCTTAAAAGCTCCTGAGCCTTTACCTTAATCATCGATACGATCATCATCATCATCATCATAATCATAAATACGTTACCTTTAACAAAATTTCTCAGTTCAGTCTAGAATTCAAACATTTTCATATCATGTTATATTCTCAAGTTGAAACCCTTCCTTACACGTAGCTTTGACTGACCACGGCACGGCTAGTAGTAACAACAACCCAGCGTAAAACAGATTTTTTAATACATAATCATACCTAATCACAATGCAACAGTACTAAAAAGCATTATAAAACTAACTGAAAAAAAATATAATAATATTTTTTCATTCTTTTATACCTGCATGAATTCCATTGTCTTGAAGTAACTGATCACACTCCGCCTGTCTCCTGATAATCCTTTCATATAAGAAAGGAATATAATAAGAAAGGATTTTTTCCCTGTGTGTATCTTTTTCATTTGATGTGACTGTGATACTTTCAGACATTTTAAAGAAAATAATAATAATTATCCTGTGAGTGAAGTGAATATCACCCTTTTTGTTTTTAAAGGGGGATATTATTATCATCATCATGTATGGATGGGAATGCAATATGTACTTAAAGGCCCTTCCTCCAACGGCAGCTTCTCGCTGCTGCGGTTCTACATGACTTGATAGATATATATTTTTTTTCAAATTCTTCTTCTCTGCGACAACAAAGTGGCAAGACACAAGTCACAAAAAAGTGCTTCAGTTGGATTTGAGAGAATATTATGTAGATTAGAGAGAGAAGAAAAATAGCTTTATTGTTATTATTAGAATTGATTGTTGTTGGGTTGTTGTTTGTTGGGAGGTACGACGATATGAGGTGTTTGTGACGCAATCAATTGAATGAGTTGGGGTTGACGATAAAAATAACGCTTGTCATATCATAATCGTATCATATCATACCACCGAGAGACGAACCCCTCCTTCTAGTGTAATCACGTTTTGTCATCGTAGTTAATTGTATTTTTATGCAGAATAATGTAATGTGATTATTTATACTGTGGAGTATAATTTATATTGTTTCGGGTGGTTATCCTTTGTGTTATCGAAATTGTTATCGAAGTGGAGGATTTTTTTTATTGTGGGGAGGCGGAGTGACCACTACTAATGGAGATATGGTGCTATCATGCCTCGTGGTTGATTAGCGATGTTGGATAGAAGTTGTGTAATAGTAAATAATACAGTTTAGTACAATATTGGATTGGATTCCCTCGAGAAATAGATTCTAATGGGGAGTGGAGGACTGAGAGTGTATGAAAATTTTAGCTGGATTCATTTATTTTTGTGAAGTGAAGAAATGCATGGGAAATATGGATAGAAATTGATAAGGGAGAAAAAATATGTAGTCACTTTTATTAAAGTGAGGTTCATTCATTGAGTTCGAGATTTGAGAGCACTCCAAATCCAATCCTACTCCAAAATACGGAGAGGCAAAGTTCAGTTCTATTGGAACAAAGCGAAAGGCTTGTTGAACAGTTTTTTTTGGATTGTGTGCTAGTCGGTGCACCAAGCATCTTTTATATGCCAATATTTGTGGAGTTATAATAAGACAATGGATTTTTACTTGGCTTTCGTGCTAGCCAAACCTCAAGATCAAATATGGAATAGAAGCGTGACATGAGAGGACAAAGTTAAGAAAAGAGTGGACAAAAGTCATTCCGCAAATCCACACCGCAACAGGCCATATTTTAGTGGAAGGTCGGTGGAAAATGGTGTGATTGTGTGGATGGGTGAACGGAACGGTTGGTGCCTTATCTAATGAATGGGATTTGTGTAACATTCCATCTTGGTAATACCAATCTGAGATAATATTACACATTAGAGTTCAGCTACCTGTTACCTGTTTACTATAATAATCCGGATTTCTGTAAATTGTTTTTGTCAACGTCTTACTCAGCGAATTTTTCCGGAATTGGCTTATCGTATTCTTCAGTGGAAAAGTGGCTTCATTTTCCCAGCACTTTAATTTAATGTAGCGAATTTTTAAAAAATCTTCAGTTTGTCCTCCATCAACTGTTAAAAGCTATAGGAAATTGGCTAAACCTAAAGGTGGTACGAAAAGTGTGCCATTTTTTGGGTTACATCTCTTATAACTCATGTACAATTCATCGATTTGTCAAACAGTTCAATAATCTTATATTGTGCTCACAAGTTTCCATTTACGCTGTGACGTGGACTGTCTGTGTCTAACAACTCCATGTTACATATCAATTGCAAGTGACAAGACCCCATTAATTACCGTCACATATCTACGCATACCTGCTCATTTCGCCAATTTGGGTCTAATTTACATATTAGCATTTTACCTACATCAAACTCCTTCCGTAAGTACACACTCCACGCGTCTTCTTGTCAGAAAAAAAACATTCGCAATAACAATCTCCATTAAACAGCTTTAAACAACGCAAGTGTGTGTCCCTTTTAAAATCCGCAAGTGCTCAAAAGTGATGCGTTATAATATTGACAGAGACGAAGAGGAAGTTTACTTTCCAATCCCAATAAATTCCACGCAGCAACATCAACATCATCATCAGCAGCAACAGCAGCGTCACTATCTTCAATATCCTCATCAGCGTCAACATCATCATCATCATCAGAATCAGCAACAAACGCAGAATCCCAATCCCAATCGCATCCCAAAAAGGGCCATCCTAGCAAGCCCCTATCAACTTTACCAGCTTCAATACAATCACCTCCTTACCTCACCCTCGGCATCGGCTTCGGGCTCCCCAGGCTCATTGGCTGCTCAACAATACCTGTCCCAGCATAACAATCGAAGGGACTCTGCCGTCTCCTCAACGTTCAACTTCTCCTCAGCGAAATCAAGTGCAAGAAGGAAAAGGATGGCCTCTAAAGTGGAGTACGTGCACAGTGACCAACTTATGGCTGCCACTTATGTGAAAAATTCAAAAGGTTCGTTTTCGCAAAGTCTTCTCACCAAGCAAATGAAATGAGTTATATGGCACACATATTCTGTATAAGGGTAGTTAATGGGGCTTGCATAAAAATAATGCATAATTTCATTTAATTTTTAAATTATCGCTTCCTTGTTGATGGCAGTTGTGCCGGTCATTGGGCTGCAAAAATGCCAACCGTGGCGTTTGTTAATTTAATTAACTTTTTTTGTTGACACATTTTTTCTCATCGTAATTTATTAATGAAAGCTTATTATTATGTTTTGCAATGTGATATGACTAATGAGCATGTTATCATTTTATCCCACAGCCATCGGCTTCTTATGGGGAGTATTCAGCGTTTGCTATGCCATAATTACCCTGGTGGTCTTCATCCAGCCCCAATGGGTTGGGGCTAGGTCGCCCGCTAGTTCCGGTTACTTTGGCTTGTGGCGTCATTGTGCAGTGGCGAGCGTCATGACGGAAACGAGCACTACGTCCGAATTCATCTGTAGAGGGAGGCTGGATGACTTCTCGTCGATAATTAATCCCGCATTTAGGGTTGCCACTGTGTTTGTCGGGATTGCGGCGTTGGTCGCTATTCTCTCCGTTTTTGGACTGATTCTTTTCATTTGTGCGCCGGCGAGACAGGCGTATTTTATTATTGCGATGATGCAGACCATTGCAGGTATGAAGAATGATATTAACATAAATATTAAAATAAAATAGTAGGTCAGGTCAATTCTTCAAAATAACAATCAAGTAGCCCATATCATAAACGTAAAACATGATAGATCATCAATCATCATCATCTTTGAGAAAATGTCCTCTTGATTGGTTTCTAAACTGACATGAAAATGCTTCTGATTCTCACAAAAACAAAAATCATGCAAATTTCCTTTTTTAAAGAAATTGTTTGTCAAATCGTCAGTATTAAATAAGCAGTAAAGGTTTTGATTTGTCGGCAAATGAGTTGATTTTTTTGTATGAAAATTGTTTCCAAAAATTGGTTCATGGTCAGTGCATGATGATGATAAGCGCAATTTGGAATAAAATGAGATGAGAAAATGGGAAGTAAATAGGGATATAAGAACAGCAATACCGTGCAAGGGACGAAATCGAGCTAGACTTCTTGTTCTCATTCAAATCAAAACAAAAATGCTTAACATTCGTGTATTAAAATGAAGTAGGTATGTCCGTGCGTGTGAGCAAGTAAAACGTATATCTGTATAAACATGTCTGAGTTTTAGGCTAACGATAAGCTCATGCAGGAATTCATGACATGACCCTTCCTTTTTATGCTAATTAGTTTTTTACTGCGCGACAAGTGAAAGGGCCAAGTAGTAATAATATGTGAGGAATGAAATGTGAGAAGAAATTCGAGTTTTTATGACAATTTTTAGAGGAATTTTTAGTGGTGAGGCAATAAGTTGGAAGAAACTGAACATAATGATGATGTTTGTGCAATGCAATGATAAGATTGTGCAATAAATCCTTGAATAATTTTTTCCAGCAATTTGCACAGGCGTCGGCCTCGTCGTCTTTCCCGCTGGTTTAGACGCTGCGGAAGTGAGACTCACGTGTGGGGCCGCCGCTGACCGCTTCTACCTCGGAAGCTGTACGATAAGGTGGGGAAAACAAAAAGATAAGCTCTAAAAATATTTGAAGGCACTAAATAATAGTGAGTCCATATTTTTTCCTGAATAGATGGGCCTTCGTGCTAGCAATAATAGGAGCTCTGGATGGCGTCGTCCTTGCTATCCTCGGATTCGTCCTGGGCTCCAGACACTTAAAGCTAAGCGATGAATTCAGCTCCGGCTCCACTCGAAAAATTCACAGTATTTCAGGAATGAATGGATATCCAGCGAGAGGGGGCTACTACTACGGGACAGATTCTGGACCAACCCCATCCGTCACTTATAGTTATGCATCGACGAAGAGATCCACGATGGGGGGAATGGGGCAAATGGGGGCGCCTATTGTATTACTTCCTCCAGAACAAGATGACTATAGTAGATCGAAAGCTTCTTTGTATAGGGCGGAGTATGCCACTCCAAAACAGAATATTCAACTGTAGTACTGTTCTTTAAAAAAAAATAGAAAATGTTTTATAACTGATTTTGGTTGCAAAAGTCTAATTTAATTATAAGAAAAAATGCGCAATTAGTTTTAGGTGGATAAGTATTTACAAAAGAGTTTTGTTTTAAATGAAAGATGTATCGTTTTTTTGTATGTTGTAAAATAGTGTAAATAAAAAGATAATTATGTTGGCTCAAATGAAATTTTTGGTGTCATTTTTCGGAGAAGGAAAATCTTTCTTTTTGCAATTAAACCATGTCATGTCACATCCATATCATAAGCTGAATTTCTCTTAAAAGCTTCATTGCCTCCAACCTTCCCTCCAATCATAAATGGTGAAAACTCTCTAGATCATTTTTTTCCTTTGAGGGTACCAAAGAGCCATTTCATGTTTTCAAAATACGCGTTATCTTTTTTAATTACTGTTATGCATATGCCGATGACATTTCAACATGTACTTGCCATTAAGTTCAGTTGACAATTTTATCACTTTTAAGCTCTTTGAATGTCAAACGTTACATGTGAAAAAAGTAGGCTCTAGCGATGAACTTGATAGAAAAGCTCTAACGGAATATATCATATCATATCATATTAATTTCTTACGTAGGTCTGCAAACGCACAAATTTTTAATGTAGAAATGCAAATGCAAGTCTGATGTTGTCATCATCTTGGACGAGGAGACGAGAGCGGCATGATAAAAATTGATAAGTAAGTTGTTCACAAGTTCAAGACACACAATTTTTTTATTAGTTCATTGTATTGAATTGAGAGTGGCTTATGTGCGCTTTCAATAATGGGAATATAAAAGGATAAAAGTTCAGAGTGAAGTTCAGTGTGAAGTTGATTCGAAGTGAGGTAACAAAATGGGATTCTGTTGTATTGCGGAATAATTATGATGCATTGCGACAAGTCGAGAGTATTTACCGATGATGTACTATGATTAGAAAATAATTGAAGGAGATGATGAAGAGTTGATGGCGCTATGGCTATGTTCAGAGTTCATTTACAACAGGTGCCGGAGTGAACTTAGACTATGACGGCGAGGGACAGCCTGATGCATTGCATATGGGAGATTTTATATTTTAGTGGGATAGGTAGGCGAATAAATGTAGGCAAACGACTTCGTGGGACATTATCATAGCTAATGATAACCTTAGAATATTTTATGACGATAAATAATGAGTGCTTAAAGTTTTCGCAATAATAAACTGATATTATGGCAGTCGATAATGTGAAAAGGGGGATTTCGGTTAGAATTTGAAGAAAAAAGTGTTTTATGGCCTTTGTGGCATATCAATCGTCAATAATCATCTTGGTCTTCGTTTCATCTTATATTCATATCAATCTATCTTGAAGACTGAATGGTGTGGGATAATGCGAGATGACTGTCAGTTTCATAATAAAATGTTTTCAGGTGCGTAAATTACGTGACCACTTGTGCAACTGATGTTGAATTTTTTTTGATGTCACTCACTGTCAGAAGAGCCGCGCTTAATTGCTATCAATAGCTGGTGTTCGTTTTCAATTCAAAATTCAATTAAGAAATTGGGAAATGGAGAGCGATGTCTTGTCGCCGACAAAGGAGTTGTCAATTGATTAAAGTATTTGAATAATATACACCTAATTAAATTAACTAACTAGATAATGATGGATGGTAAGACTAGTAAATCATACGGATATCCAATCCGGCCAAATATGATATGGGTCGTGGGTGATATTATGGAAAGACGCGCAATGATAATTAAATGAAACGATTAATTACTGAAATCGACCAATGAAATAAATATAACGTCAAAACTCATTAATTCAGGTGACAATAAAAAAGAATATAACTATCGATTTATTTATTTTTTTAAACAAAATGCTAGTAAAATTTAATTACAATTACAGGGATTGATATAAAACTGATATAAAATATCCGCTGACGAATACGTAAGTACAATAGTTAAGTTGTGATAATGGTATTGTTTCCCCTTGAATTCAATCTATGGGATTATGAGATCCAACATGTTTATAGTAATATCTTCAGAGTAAATAAAAATACGTTAAATAACTTCTAAATTAATTATGACAATCCTCTGACCATCAAGTCTTCAACCTAACCATATTTGACATTTGGAATTATATTATAAATTATTTTACCTAACTAAAGAAAGACAGCAACTAAAAACTAAAGACTAACAGCAATCTTGCTTGCGATGTACTTTCTTATAATCTCTTTGCACCAAGAGTATTAGTATTATCTATTTAGTTCACATAAATATGAGTAAAAATGTAACTACAATTATTAATTAATTAAAGCAAAAAGTATCAAACGTCAAAATATTGGCTATCTACTACAAGTACAAGTATGGAAAACTTTCTACTACTGTACTTCACTGAAAAAATCACTCCTGTCATACTGAAGCATAATCTTAATGTGACATTGCACTGGTACTAACCAACTGTCACTCATTGTCTTCTGTTCTGTCATGTTACACATTATACTACACTGACTCACACCAATGAGCAATTCAGTCGCTTGAAATCCTCTTCCTGGTTATCTCCCAAGCTAATACAATGAAGAATTTTTCCGACCATCGCGCTGCAGTCGTAATCTCGCATTAACATTTCCGCAAGATGTGATTCATAGACGGATAATGCTCTGTAACAAAATAATGGAAAATTAGACTTTTAGACTTGTTTTAGTACACCATTTATGACGTCGAGATAGAAGAAATATGCCTACTCCCAAACGCAAAATATTGTATCATTCATTCATACCGCCTTGCCGTGGAAGAACACTTTGATAAATTCCTCAGTACGATGGCTGCTGTCAATCTCACACTGTGAACGGCAACATCAACATCTCCTTCCTGCGCTGAATCAGTCTTCTCAATAAAAGATCCAAAATTGGAGTGCATCTGCTGGAAGCTGTTTTTCTCATTTAGTTCTGTTCCTCGACACTGCAGACCTGCTTCCAAATCTTTTTTCCCGAAATGGCACCGCTCCAAATGAGTAAGAAGGGAGAGCTTTCCCCGGGGCAATGAGCAGCTTTCACTTCGTCCCAGAGTACGATTGTAGATATCCCACCGGCAACAAGAATCCGTGAGGTCGGGACAGTGGCAATGACTTACGTGCCAATATAACTGGAAGCGAATTTGTATGAAAATATTTAAAATTAATATGCTTTAGAATCCATTAATACAAAATATATCCTCCATTACTTAATTTAATTTCATTTAACACACGTACCATCTCGCTATTCGTAGTCCGAACATTGCAACCTTCCCAAAGGCAAGGACAGGGGAAAATATCCTTTTTAAGTTGATCCATGGAGAAGAATGTCTGATCTCCATTTGAAAACAATTGCATGTTCACAACGCGGACGTTACCATTGATGTTAACTTTCAGCATTTTCCTAACTGCTTTAAGTTCTTGGGGTTGGACAACATTAGACGTGACATGATGGAGATGTTGTCTTAGGTTCAGTGGACCGACCTTCTTGATTCCGTTATTGGAGTTCATTGCATTTGGAAGTCCATTACTGGCAATTATTTCATGATGAGATCCAACAGATGTCTGAGAAGTTTGGTGGGCCACAACTTGAATGGTGCCATTGAGACCCCCGACTAAAATTCCAGGCAAGAACAGGGGCATGTGCGTAATGATTCGTGGATCTTTCTCATTATCTTCATATGCTTGCGGAAGTTCGATGATGTCGGATTCGTGTGGGATCATCGTCTCAGCAATAAATTCCTCCTTGTTCTCAACTGCATATTTTGACCCCGAGAACTCCCAAGTGAGATAGCTGATAAGCGTGGAAATGGATCCACGAGTTTGGGCAATGTCTTCGCAGGACTCCTTCCCGATTTCCGACATGGTGTGAAGACAGTCCAGACAGGCTGCTACCAGAAGTAGATCTTGGTCCAGGGTTAAAAGCTCGAGAATCCTGGAAAATAACGGCCTTCCAGTGACTATTGTCTTGAGTTGGTTATCCTCCCCTTTGACAATTCCCTCCAAGGCTTCCAACCCCCGAGCAATTTTAAATCGATCTGGAGAACTGAGGACAGCCGTCATCATCAGATTGACTAGCAAAGTCACAAGCTGTTGATATTCCGCTGTTTTCCCATCCTTAGAGTTATCCTTGTAGGCGCCCATATATCTGGAAATGTTGCTGATAATATCAAAGGCAATCCCGGAAAGCTTCGGATGTTCCATTTGGGCCATCAGAAGAAGGAACCTGATCATGGTTGGACTTCTCGCCATTACAATTGCGTCCTCTGACTGGAAGCTGAGGTTACTCAGGATCGTTCCCACGAGCTGGACGCGCTCCTCAAGCTTTTCGCTGAAGTGTCCTGATGACCTCCCCAAAGTAAAGGGCATTTCAGGAGAGAACGACTCCATTTTCTCCAACGCTGGAACATACTGGCAGCCACCACAACACTTCAAGCTCTCCGCTCCATTCATCCTCCCAGTCTGATCCCCATCCCCGCCCAACTTCCCCCCAAACCAGATCTTAATCTCCTCCTCCGACAATTTCGTCAGCTCCCCCTGATAGCACTCACAAAGCAACCCCTGCAACTGTTCATCATTCCCACAGAGCTGCTTCCAAAACCCAGCAAAGCTCATCCCAAACCCTTCCAAAAACACGTCCTCCATCATGGCCCGCATCCCACAATCCTCATAAAATCCAGCATGAGCCAGGAGCATTCTGAGAATGGCTGGATTTTTCCCAATCAGATTCACCTCTTCAGGTACCTTATCCCCAACTGCACTGAGGCGAAGACAAGCTCCAAGGGCGAGCTCATGTTCATTCGGCAAGGGACTTCCCAGTGACAGCATCAACCTTTCGTAGGTATTGTTGACATTTCCGGTTTGAGCTGGGTCTTCAGCTCCAGCTATCTCCAGCTCCGACTTCTTCTTGGCCAACTTATTCCCCTTCTTAGAAGCCTTTCCATAATCCACACGTTTTTCTTGGGTTGTTGTTGTTGTCTTGGGCTTTCTTCGATTGCTCGTGCTCTTGCTGCTCAACTGGCGTGGGCTCTGCAATCCTTTTCGCTTCGCAGTCCTCTCGGAGCTTCGCTGCTGTGGAGTTATCGCTACAAATACGCTGTTCGCTTGCTTCACCAACCCCTTGAACTTAAAAGTCTTCACTTCTCCTTCTGGCAAGCTATTCACCTCCATCATCACTCCATTCATATTTCCCAAAAGCAGAAAGCAAAACAAATTCACTATCCCTCCCCTTCCTTTTCTCCACACTCCAGCTAGAATCACTAATTATCAGCTTATCATTTAACTTTTTTTATAATAATTAATTTCTTCAAAAAAATCAACAGAGTTCACTCCCTTGTATTTGGCTATGAGCTTTTTGGACTATGGACTTGCATCATGAATCATGTGTATAAATTGGGCATGGGAGATGGGATGGTTGTGTTAAAATAGGCGGTACATTCAATGGCCCTCTATGCTACATGTTATATATATGGGTGTATAACATGAGCATATTGCCCATACGAGATAAATTTAATTTTAATTAAAATTTAGTTAATTTTCAACGAAATTTCATGAAACTATCAAAATCATTTGGTAAACGGTTGTCCCCGTCCAGTTTTCAACAAAGTTTTGTGCAATAATCCATTTTCCCCTGCTCATTCCCATTCCATTCCCATCCCATACAACAGCGAGCAGGAGCAAAGCGATACGGCAGGGTCCACTGCAGTGCAGAGTGCAGAGCAGGTTGATTTGCTTTATGCATTGGATAGGTGGATTTGAGAGAGATAGCCATACCTCGTTGTGCTATTTATGGTTGGCAGTGTGCGTTAAACGTTTCCAGCACGTAAGTAGTAGGTTGCGCCCATTTGTCCGGGAAACGTTTGGTGGCGTGCTAATGTATACAGCGGAGGATGACAGGAGTACGTCTTTTGCTTTGCATTGTTTGCTCATACGTAAGCCCCGCCTTTTACGTTAGTTTTGTATGATACTAGTATACGCTTGTGTGTATTTGGTACAGTACGCTCATGGTGTTATGGAGGAAATGGGTGGAACGACGAATTATCGGATAGGGATAGAAGAGGCTTGAAGTTGAATATGAATGCAAATGAATTGATAGCAAATTTACATACGTTTGTAACCCAAAACAGAAGTTAGGTGGATTATGCAAATTGCGCTGATTTGATGAAAACAAAAACCGTTCAAAGTGAAAGCTTTCAATTGCAATTCAAGTTAAATCATGAAACGCTCATGAGCTGTAAAAGTACATGATAAAAAATGTCTGAATAGTATTTTTTAGTAATTTAAGGCTAATTACCGTAATTTGCCAATTACCCATTTTTTCCAATCATAAACAGCATTAATTACTTATCCAGTGGAATAAGTCATGAAATCTAAACTTTGAGTGCTTTACTTGAAAGGATTTTTTACATGCTGTGCGTGTGGTTAAATGGTAAAGTTGACTGGATGTGAATATGTATTTACACATGGGTATATGCTTGATACATTGCTTGGCTCGACAAGTAAATCGGTATCATCACCGCATCGGCTGGCTGACAACTGCAAAAGTATTTTTTCCAGTCAAGGCCAAACTGTTGATGTTTAGGTATTGCTATGCACATGGAAATGTAATGTTCTTGACAGAACGCAATGTATTCCATTTCTTAATATGTTTAGTTGCCTGATAAATGATAGGAGTGAAACATGAGGTTTTCATGCTTGGCCCATTATCAGTCATGTCATGAGTTTGCAATAAAGTTTGGAGGAAAACAATTCATGATTCACATCCACCCACCGACACCGGCACAATTTTTGGAATTTTTTCAATAAATTTTTCAGTTAAAATGTCTCCCAAAAACATTTCAACGGTTATCTGTTTCCTTTTCATTGCCATACTTCACCTTCCAACTGGTTCAAATGGGAAGAAAGTCTTGTTCTTCTTTGGCATGTCAACTTATAGTCACAGGATCACGGCATGGCCCCTCGCAGTGAAGCTAGCTGAGGAGGGGCATTCCGTAACATTTCTCCAGGCAGTGGAGAATAGGAATCCCCACCCTAAAATAACGGAAGTTATCCCCCACGGGGTGAAGCACATCGTCCCTCCCAATTTCGTCGAGCTCCGAGTGAAATATGGGGTGATTGTGGTTTACGCAATGACCTGGTTTCTTCCCCAACTGGGAACAGACATGTGCACCCAGTTCCTCAACAACAGCAAAAACGTGGAATGGGTCAACACCAACAGCTTTGACTTGGTCGTTATTGATGCCTTGTTTAACGACTGTGCTTATGGACTGGCCTGGAAGTGGAATGCGAAAACGATTGTGTTCGGAACAACCCATGTTTTTGACTGGTTCCCGGATGGTTTTGGTTTTTCGGATGAGAGTGCATCCATCCCGAGCATACATTTCGCTGCAGACATACCCATGGGATTTTTTGGGAGGGTGAAGTCTGCACTGTCATACCTGTACCTTTACTTCAGTCGGGAGTATAAGACCCTTGCTCCGGTGACTGGGGTACTGAGAGAAAAGCTGAACATGCCTGACATGCCTGCAGTAACAGATTTGGCGAAGAACACGAGTCTTATCTTTATCAATACTCATTACAGTGAAGAATTTGCAAGGTCCCTCCCTCCGTTTGTTGTTCCGATTGGGGGAATGCATGTATCCGGGGAAGTGAAGCCACTTCCCGAAGACATGGAGACGTTTGTCAAAGGAGCTGGGGAACATGGGTTCATTTACGTGAGCTTCGGGAGTGAAGCGGATTTGGCCAAGTCTTCGGATGAAATCCGTAACATATTTTTTAATGCCTTTGGGAAAAGCAAGACGAGATTTCTCTGGAGATGGATTGGAGAAAGGCCAAAGGACATGCCTGAGAATGTTATAACTGCGTCTTGGATGCCACAACAGGATATATTGGGTCATTCGAAGTGTAAGGGATTTATCACCCATGGGGGACTTTTGAGTATGCAAGAAGCTGTGACCTTTGGAGTTCCGATGGTCGTCTTTCCAATATTCGTAAGCCATTAAACATAAATCATATCATATTTATCAATAGAGATTCGTAAAAAAGATATTCATTTTTAATTTGAAATGAAAAGGCGGAACAAGACTACAATGCAGAAAGGCTTCAGAGGACAGGTCGTGGAATTCGTCTTGAAATCGGTACCTTGACGCAACCCGAGCTTGAAACTGCCATTCATCGGTTATTGACGGATGAAAAGTACGTTTTTTAAAATATTCAATCCCAATTATAGTTTTTTGTCTACTAAAAGGAAATACATTTAACCATAACTTTCTTAATCGTTTGCCATTCAGCATTAAGAATCAGATGAACCTGGCCTCAATTAGATTCAAAGACAGACGAGAGACCCCAGTTGACACCGCTTTGTGGTGGGTAAACTACGTGTTTCGTCATGAGGACCTCAGTTTCCTCCGACCTCCAGCAGCCTCCTTATATTGGTATGAGAGGCGACAACTTGACGTTTGGGTTTTCATTGCGGCCACGCTCTTCCTGTCTATTTACTCCAGTTGGAAGGTTACCAGAAATGTATTTGGATTTTGTTGTGGTGCTAGTAAAGCTGTGAAGCTGGCGGAAGGAAAAAAGCAAAATTAACTATATCACTTTTTAGGCCAGTATAATAACATTTCGAAGAAAAATAATTTATTTTTTGTTAGCCACATCCAAAAATCTTGCGATTAGCTTAATAAACTAGTTATTTATTTACTATATCTACTTATAACAAGACTACTCGAGATTTAATTAATGAGAATGACGGTAATATCACATCTTGATTGAGCATTTCTAATAAATGTACATGTTTCCTCAAGGGAATGTAACAATGCAGAAAATAATTTGATCCACAATTATCCTAAAGAATGTAACGAGTGTGGTCATTGTCACAAAATAAAATCGACCAACCCAAACTTTGATTGTGGGACATGACATGAGAGTTCTCCGAAAACATTTGTCAGTTGTCCGGCACCACGAGTCCACACAGCTTATCCCCAAGTCATGCATGTGTCCAGAGATGTACAGAATTCTGCGAGTGTAAAACGGACCATTATAAGTTAGACATTTTAAAAAATTGCTTAAAACCAAAAAATCAATAATAAAAAAATGCTACCCAAAGCCTGCTGCTGCACAGTTGATGACTCCCGCAGGATACAGTAGAATGCTCGGGAAATCGTCGATAAATAAGTGATTCATACTCCGAACCATTATATACCCGGATAGGACAATTCCTAGAAAAATCGTCAGTTTCATGACAGGGATGGGTAACCCAGCCATGCAATTGTTATAACTCGCGTTGAGCACGGAGAGGGACCGATATATTCCGATTACTGTATTTGGCTTGCGAAGTTCTTCCGAGGTAAAGTTCGCATTGTTGGAATTGCTTTAATAGAAAATGATTAATTTAAAATAAATTATAATTTAAAAAATACTCACAACTTAAATAATTTATCAAATGAAACTGTACTGGCTTTCCTGCAGCCAAAAATCAACAGTGATTGCATGGGCTACCATGACCCACGCCATTAGCATATAAACCGTGATGTCAGACGCGACCAAGACCACATCTTGTATTGCCCCAGGGATAAGCATGTACCATGCCTTGTGTGGAATATAAGACGTTAAATACCACGGTTGCTCGTGAAAGATAAGAAACAATGCCAAAGAAGACCCTATTTGACAGCATGTCACAGGAATGGATAGATTCATCACGATTTTTCCACCTTGTTTAAAACCTTCGAGGTGGATAAAGTACTTCTCTGAAAAATAAAGGAGAAACGCAAACGCGACCCCAAATTATAATTTCTAAGTCGGGGACAATCGGGGAGACGTTCCAATACTCATAGTAAAATGTTTTCACAAAAAATTATCTTACCGAGATTATCCTGATTGAACCTTAACATGGAGTTGATGTAAGATCGCATTTTCTCCTCCCTTGAGTACACAACAAGCCTATACCAAGCAGCCACTAAATACCAGTATACTGTTGTGGAAGCTATGAATATTCCGCGGTGACTTTTCACTTCCCCCTCCAATGAACCCAGAAACATCCAAAACTGGAGCCCACCCAGGCAAATTATCTGGAAGGTTATCAATGACCATTGAATCCACCAGAATGTAAGTGGTCCACCTTCCCAACGAAGGATTTGAAGGTTTGCGTTGTCCCAGCTCCAGGGCAGAGCTCCACTCAACCTTCCAAGATGTAAAATGAGTATCAGGCGATTCATCGATGATTTGTCGAGAAGTGTCAGGTTAGCATTGAATGCATCACCTGCGCTTTCAAATTGTACTTCCCTTGAGTTCCTATTTGCTTGTTCCAGTGCGATTTCCTCAGCGTGATCCACATGGAAATTGGGATCCCGCGTGATTCTCATTAGGGCGCTCCGTTTACCAGTTTCATTTACTACTTTACAGAAAACTGGATAAGCTCGTCCGAGGATATTTTGTGGACGATGTTTGCGAATATGAGACATTTGTGTATCTGTTTTGTGGGCGTTCTTGGTCCCCGTAATTTTGACGATATTTCGCCTTGTCCTTCTTCGAAGCGCTGGCATTTTTACAACTTTTGGCAACTTCTTCCCGTCAGTTTCAAAAGTCGACTGTTCAGTCATCAACTTATTTTCATAGTTAAGATTGGAAGTGATAACAAGTTTGAACCGGCTAGTATTGGTTTACGAGATTTCGCACACGACATGATATATATTTTTAACACGTAAACTGTCCTTGTTCGGGTGCTTTTGTCACATGAATATTTCCTACCTAAAACCGAAATACATGTTCTTCTAGCACTATGTAAACAACAAACATTCATTAATTTCATCCACACCTATACCATGTTTTCACGAGACCTTTGAAAAAACACCCACAGCAAAAGGTTTTGTTTGTATGTGCTTAGTTTTCAAAGGCAACTAATTATTTCTGTTTCCATTTTTAATGACGGCGTAATGCGAAATCGCAAATTTGGCCTCGCTCCCTTGTGCAATGGGCAATGATAGCTTCTCTGGAACTGAGAAATTAACAAAAATTCAAAATGGTGTAGTACTGCGAATTAGACATTTGATTCAATTAACTATAATTACTTTATTAAATTGTCTAGAAAGGAATTGTAAGATTGAAATGGTAGAAACATTAGAGAAGAAAACTATTAGGTGACGTGACGGGGAAAATGTGTGCGCAAATGCTCTAAAGAAAAAGACTCATGAAATGGGATTATCACTCGATCTCATCCAGCTTGATTTTCCCCTAAAATTTCAAAGAAAAAAAAATGCAAAATACATGAACCTCTCAATTATGCTAAAACTTCGACAAGTTTTGTGACTTGTCAATTTATTATATAGACAACAACTATCTCAACACCGCCACCTAATAAGGCTTATACAACCAATGAATACAATGCAGTATGATATAACATTGGCCTTTGTTCCAAACATTTTGCTGATCAAAAGCATTTTTTATAGTTTAGCCGACTGCCACTGCATACAACATTTTTTCACGCAAATCCGATGCAAATTTTACAAAGTCAAGGAAAATTGAGATCCACCATTTTGGCATAGTATTTTATCTACTCAAGGTAAATGTCGAAGCGAAGTATACTTGGGACAGTTGGTGTATGCCACCTAAAAATTGAATCCTTAATTTAATTTGACAGCGGACCATATATTTTTACTTGTTCGCGGCAGGAACACAGCAACCATATTGATATGCATATGTAATTGACGCAATATGATACATGTATGATTAAAGGTCAATAATATCTCAATCATCAAGTCATTTATTATCCATAATATGTGGAATCAATATTGTGACTATGTCGTAGGAAGAACAAAGGATACATGTTCGGAGAGTAAATAGATGACGAATGGACTTGCCATAACCGTTGTGAATTGGCGTGGTGGTGAGATAATTGAAGCTTTGTGGGGAACATGGATAGGGAATCGAAATGTTGATTTGCTTTGAAACTGACAATTCCAGTTCCATACATTTTGTTCCAGTCCCGATGAAAATAATTAAGTCATGTAATAGTATTATTATCTCTATACTTTCTTATACTAATTTTATTGCCCGCAAAGCGATTAAGGTATACGGGAAAATTTCCCGTGGAAATTAAGAAGAAAAAGAGCAGTAAGAACCATGATATTTCATCAAGGGAATGTGACAATGCAGAAAATGATTTGGTCTACTATTATCCTAAAGAAGGTAACGAGTGTGGTCATTGTGACAAAGTAACATCGACCAACCCAAACTTTTATGCTGGGACAGGAGATGAGAGTCCTCCGAAAACATTTGTCATTCGTCTGACTCCACGAGTTAATACAGCCTATTCCTAAGTCATGCATGCGTCCAGATATGTACAAAATTCTGCGATTGTAAAAATGGTCATTTTAAATTAGACATTTTAACAGTTTTAAATGCTTAAAATTAAATTAGCTCAATTAAAAATATGCTACCCAAAGCCCGCTGCCGCGCAATTGATCACTCCCGAAGGATACAGTAGAATGCTCGGGAAATCGTCGATAAATAAGTGATTCATACTCCGAATCATCACATAGCCGCATATGATAATGCCAAGAAAAATTGTCAGTTTCATGACAGGAATGGGTAACCCAGCCATGCAATTGTTGAAGCTGACATTGAGCACAGAAAGGGATCGATAGGTTTTGGTCATTGTATTTGGCTTCCGAAGTTCCTCAGTGTCGGAAGAGCTTTAATCATAAACGAGTCAAACTTATTTATAATTTTAGGAATTAAAATAAAATCTACAAAAATTCAAAACTTATGAATTAATTTAGTGAATAAACCGTACTGGCTTTCCTGCAGGCAAAACCCAACGGTAATTGCGTGGGCCACGATAATCCACGCCAACAACATATAAATTGTGATGTCGGACGCGACCACGACTACATCCTGCAATGCCCCAGGGATAAGCATGTACCATGCCTTATGCGGAATATAAGACGTTAAATACCAAGGTTGCTCGTGAAAGATAAGGAACAGGGCCAAAGAGGACCCGATTTGACAGCATGTCACTGGAATCGATAGATTCATCACGATTTTTCCACCTTGTTCAAAACCTTCCAGGTGGAGAAGGTATTTCTCTGAAAAAATGAAACCTTTACAACAAATGGCGAATTTTAAAATTTAAGTATGTTTTTATGAAAGTGATCATACCGACATGATCCTTGTTAAACCGTAACATGGAATTGATGTAACATCGCATTTCCTCCTGGCGGATGTAGACAATTAGCCTGTACAAACAAGCAAACAAGTACCAATATACAGTTGTAGAAGTTATGAATATTCCGCGATGACTTTCCGCTTTCCCATCTAGCAAACCCAGAAACATCCAAAACTGGAGCCCACCAAGGCAAATTATCTGGAAGGTTATCAATGACCATTGAATCCACCAGAATGTAAGTAATCCAGATTCCCAGCGGAGGATTTGATGGTTAGCTTTGTCCCAGCTCCAGGGCAGAGCTCCACTCAACCTTCCCAGATGTAAAATGAGCATCAGACGATTCATGGATGATTTGTCGAGGAGAGTTAGGTTGTGCTTGAGTGCATCACTAACTTTATCAATTTGTATTACACTTGAGTTCCAATTGGCTTGTTTCAGTTCGATCTCCTCAGCGAGATCATTGTGGAA
>JAQGAG010000064.1:0-29387 GCA_034696835.1 Lepidocyrtus lignorum
AATGTGGTGGTTGTATTCTATGGCTTTTTGGGGTTGATTGGCGTCACAACTTTGATCTTTTTCGGAGAGGTATTTCCGATCGTGTTGGAAAAGGTTTCCCTGTTGCGGGATAATCTGATGCTGTATTTATACATGAAGATTGCGGCACTGATTGATGCGTATCGCATGAAACAGGCAAAGTTGACTCGGATCAATTCTTAACAAAATTGACTTGAGAAAATGTTTAAACTATATTGAATGCTACTTTTTATTGTTCAGGGGTTTTAGTAATAACTAAAAGTATAAGCAATGATTGAAAATTATACATGAATGAGCTTTGCAATGAGAGCATGAAAATTGTGTATCAAATCAAGTCACTATTTTATGTAGTTGTTTTCACCGTTGTATTCTTTTCTTTCTATTTAGACTTGTTTAACATATATATTATGGATGTCTTGTTGATAAAAAAATATATTTGTATAGGTATGTGGGCGTGCATGATGGCAAATGTGATTAGTGATTAATAATAAACTAACTTTAACACTTTAACAGACTAGTAATGTCCTTTGTTCTACAAAGCCCTTTTTTAATTTCTATTTTTCGAAATGTGAGCCTTTGTACCTAAACTTAACAAATGACTCAAGAATAATTATGTAATGACTAAACAAACTGTTATCATACTTTGTTTTTCCTTGTGTAGTCATACAATATGGGTTAACGTACCATGCCACTTTCACAACAAAAACAAAAAATCTAAAGGTTTGGGCACTGCGATAGCATTACAATTTAGTTAACTCTTCCCGTTGGATTACGATGAAAGCAAAAACCATACAAGACCAAGTGTATTATGGTATTGTCTTTGCGACGAAAGAATCAACTCATTTAGCCTAGTGCATTCAATTCTATTGTTGGTAAAAGCAAATTGTCATTAAATGTTTAAAAACTCAATATAAAAATCTTTTCTGACTAACTAATCTAACTAATCTAAACTGGATTTAGCTTGCAGTACAATCAATTTACTCTCATCCTCGTTAAAACTTTCCTATTTCCCTCTCCCTCTCTTCGCTTTCCATTCCTTGCATATTTCTAAAAGTCTCCAAACGCAAATAGATTTGAATACATTTATACGTCCGTTTCGAGAAGGTTTAGTTCAATTAGTTGAATATGAATATCTCTTTAATCGGTCTGACCAAAGTCAATTTTTTATCACTTGATGGCGCTTGGTTGCCCTGTCAAAAGCCAGACTATACTGAGGGTCATCCCCGCGGCGCTCGATGTTGAGGGAGTGTCTCCATCTTAGCTCATTATGCTTGTCCATAGCATACACATCTGAGTATGTGCCACTATCGGCGAAGGTTGCCATGTCCTGAAGGACCACGTCATCCTTAACGTTCCGTGCGTAGACCTTGAGTGGGCCCCGAAGTGAAGACGCCTGTCTAAATTTTCCAAATGTAACTTGCTTTTCGTTGGACACTGAGGAGGACGAGGAGCTGGAACTGGACAAGGAGGATAGGCGGTTAAGCTCTGCAGCTGTCGCTATCCCAGCTATAGTAAATCAGGAGGAATAGGTTATAAAAAATCAAAATTTCCAATAGTATCATGCATTGTTCTTAAAAGCAGATGATTTATTAAAAATTTCCAGTTTTGTTTCAACTTACCCCGGAGGCAGAACGCAATCGCAGGGATTGCTCTCAAAATGGGAGGATAAATAAGATTATTTTGACAACTACTATTATACTAGAGGACAAATCGTCACAATTTGGTTTAGATTAAAATTTTGGCAAATAGTCATTTATTTACGGTTTTGCACGGCCGCGGGCATCCATATCGCAAGTAAGAGAACATAAGGGATGATAAACTGCTTGGAAGTCATTTTGTTGTCTAGCAAGGACAAAGAAACGGATTGACAAATCGAGAAAAATAACACTCACAATCAGAAACATTCTTGAGCCTTGGAACCCCCAAATCATGAAATATTGATGGGAATTGAAATATTATATTATTTACTATACCTAAATGCATAGAAGTTTCGTCTTTTATGTTGCAAAATGCGAAGGAAGCCATTAGTTTTGTAATTACTTATTAGCAACTGCGTGCTACCTTAAGCTACCCAAATATCCTAACCAGGTACGTAATAAAATCATTGCCAATTCCCGTTTAATCATATACGAAATTGGAAAACAATAAAAAAAATTGGTCGTTACATCCGTCCCCCTTGTCAACCCATCACCATTGAAACTTAACTTACGGCACCCAACAATAAACATGCCATGGTTAAAATCTAAATATATTCATATGTACTGACACTGACAATGAGCTGTGCTGTATGCAAGCCATGTACTTGTCCAGAATTGGATTGGATTGGAGCTAAGAATTCACAGTGAAATCCTTGGTCAAGTGCGGTTCCAGCAATTACAACTTCCCAAGCTGGAGAGTCTCCAAATAGGAGAAGTATTAAATGATCCAGGTTTGGAGAAACTGCTTTTGTTCACTGCCAAACTCAAAACGGCAAGGTTTCAAGGCCCTCGAAAAACTCCATGTGAGCCTTCAGTCAGCTAAGGAGACCTACTTCGGAAGGAATGATGGGGATGAGGAACTCCAGGTTTACAAGATGCTGGAGACGGATAAATTCTACAAATCCAACATTTGGAGCCTCATCCCTTCATTGAAAACCGTTCACATTAGTTATCAAGAGGGTTTCGTTTTAGTTAGGGCATAGAGAATTTTTTGAGAAGCAACTGTAGCAGTCATGTTGGCTCCGAAATTAAGCTTAAAAGAACTTGTGGATATTATTTTTTCAATAATATAAATGTTTTAACTTGTTTCCATTACATCAATAATTGTACATTATACATAATATCATCATCTTCAATTGTTCATTCGTTTGATTGTCATGATTAGTAATTTAAAAGGTTCGTTTTTAAAAGGTAATTAATTCGGTCACGTTTTTTTTTCGTATAACTTAAATCATCAAATTTAAGTTTGTCCCGTGTGCAAGCGTAATTAAATTCAATGTAAGTGTAAAGTAAATGAATATTTTAGAAATTGTTTTTGTGGAAATCGTATTTCGTATTTCCTCCTCATATACCTATTCACCAATTAACCAAACAGCATCAGACCAGACCTCATCATACAAGCTAATCACAAATCAAGTTTTGCAAATTGTTTGCGTTTGTGACATTCATTCTTGTATTCATTCGACGGTCCAGCATATGCTGCCATCTCAAAAGTCCTCATTTCATTTTGGACAAGCCTCCATTCCACAAATTTAAGGAAGGAAACAAATCCTCCACTTATGTTGTTGACTTTGCCGTCATTCCGTATCGGAACTCACAAAATATTTACAGTCTTAGTCTTTCCAACTAATCCAACCATAATAAAACTGTTCAGTTCACCTTTTCGGCATTTTATCCTACGTTGTAAAACAAGACCGTTCATTTTGTTAGGTGTACATCAAGTTCATTAAATTTTAATAAGTTTTTCATATCATTGCCTTTCATTTAACAATGTGCAACTTTGAATTAAAATTATCGACAAACTTTATTTTGAATTTAAAAAATTCCTTGAAACACTGACGAGGAATACTAGGACTTTGTTTTATTAGGATCAGGCCCATATTTTGTACAATTGAAGACCTTCTTACGGCATGCTTAAATACAAAATTTCAGGATGCAACGATCATCCATACTGATTTTATAGCAAAAATAAGACTCACAAATAGCACTGTTGGGTTTATAGGCATCCGCCATCTTAAGTGTATGTGCCCATATAGCGGACTAATGATTAATTTTTGATGATGTTTACTAAAAAAAAGAATGCAAAATTAAATATAGGTTCGAAATATTGAACTTTGTTGAAGTTTATTTTTAAATTGCCCAAATATTCAACCTGCGATAAAATCCGAATGGGGGCTCATTGCATCCTAAAGTTTTGCGTTTAGGCCTATTTTATGAAGGTTTTCACGTGTGCAAAATATGGGAACGATCTGAGAAAAACAGGGTCCAGCCAGACTTTCCTCGTGAGAAATAGTCATATTTTTAATGGGAAATATTATATATTATTATAATTTAAATATCTTGCAGCCACGTCATTGTAATTACTAATTACAATCATTTAATTTATTTTTAGATTAAATTAGGTTTGTGCGCGAATACATCTTGATAGAATCATCATATTTAACTTAAGCATACAATGCATATGAAACAGTTGCTGGGTTCGCGCACAAAGGGTTGTAGTTACATAAAAAATACGAGTAGAATGGTTGTGGTTTTAACTGAGTATTTGTCAATTTACTAAATGTCCTATTAAAATTATCATCAGTTAAATATTTAAAAATCGATATGAAGGGTTGATGGGGGTGGATTTCCGCTGATGGGGATATGGGGATGAAAGGTATGGTCTGGGAGATGGAAGGGTTTCGGTGACAGATGGACGTTGAAGGGGTTTCGATGTGGATGTTTCGAATAATGGTTGGGGTTGTTAGAGTTTGTGAAATTTGTGTAAATTGTACCTAATTTTAAATTGGTGAAGAAATCATGCAATGGAAACCTGTAAAAATCCTGGAAAATGGTTTGGTTTGATTTTGTGTTTGTGAAAGAAAGTCCTAAAAAATGTGTGATAAAAAGGCATGATTTATACATTTTGAAATTTTTTATTAAAAGGGTTGAAACAAATTGTGACATACTTGACACCGTTTACAAAAAAACATTGAAAATGTTAAAGTGATATGTTGTTTACAATAAACCAGTTGCAAAAAAATGAATACATGAATGGTGGTAACTTGATTACCCTAACAAATTGCCTAATTTAAGTTTTTAATTTTACAAGTATAAGAAACCCCATAAACCGTAAAGTATTGCAAACCCAGGAACCTATACTCATATGTGTATTACTGTACTACCCCATATTTTTTATTCGTAAGAACCCCAAACAACTAAATGTAAGATTAATAAACATAATAAATGGATGTTACAAAAACAAATTTTTATCAATTATAATACCTATACATAATTATTTATGTCAACACTTCAATTGCATTGTATTTAATAATTTTTCCTAAATATAGGTATAACCTTTGTAAAACCCAAATAACGTATATTTTCTTAATATTACCCAAAATTTTATTTACAAAAAGTATAGTAATGTGTTTAACTTAATACAAAGACACAAATGGAATAGCTTATTGAACACAAAATGGATACACTTTTAGTTTGTTGTTAATCGTCCGACCCAATAAACATATTCTTTTATCCTCTTCACCTTTTTCATAGATTTAATATGTCCACGCTGAACAAAATTCTTATCAATATATTCGCTTCTACTTAATTGTCTTTTAAAATTCGCTTTGCTCTTTGAGAACTGTAACCGAGAAAAAAACTTATCTTGGTCATTTCTCAAACTTTTCAGCATTAGCATGCCGTCATCTAACAATAAAGAAAGTAGCTCTTGTACATAAGATATAAAGTTTAAAACTTCTCTAAGTGGTACAGGGGTAAAACATGGAAAAAAGACGGTTTGGAATTTTTTCATTAAAGTTAAACTTGCAAGTAACGAAAATAAAAATAGATTACTAATACTTGTGTAGGGTTTGATATGTGGGAAGAGGTGCTTACATTCATGAAATATTCCTGGTCGGGTGCTCTGAGGAAATTGTTCTTTTTTGTATTTCATTTTATAATATTCTACGCTACTTTGTGATAAAATATTCATGTCCATCTCTATAAGAATATCAGTTAAGTGACAGTTTTCAATATGTAAGTTCTCTTTATCTCCGCGAAGGCAATCAAGAAAATTTTCAACTAACTGGAAGTATATATGATCCGGGGACTTGTCAGTATAAAACTTAGTGCTACATTCTACGGCCAACGAAAACTTTTCAAAGTCTTTCCCACTTAAACATTCGTACTTCAATCGGCCCATGATTTTTTTTGTACAAGATAAAAACTGCAATCTGACAGATTCGGACTTAAATGCTTCTATAATTCTACTCTGCATTGTTATTATGTAATCTGAATACCGTGTCTAAAAATAATGATTCAAGTCTGAGAATTTCAAGGTTCCTATCTCGGTCCAAGGGTCGTGTGATGTGGCTTTGAGTTATTTTGTCCCCAATGATCATTAGTTGACGTAAACTTCTAACTCGACTGAAGGCCACGTACAGAAGTGCCGGCTCACTAAATTTACTTAGATTAACGACTATTTTGGGAAGTGTTTGACTTTGACTTTTAAAAATTGTCATAGAGAAACCAAGCGAAAGTGGGAATGCCTGGATTCTGGATGACTCGGAATCACTGCCTAAACACGAGTACTTGATAGGGAATATTGGAATCGAATTGTCAGTTAGTCTTCTCCCAGTATAATTTGGAAATGTACAAGTTACAAAGAGTGGTGCTCCTTTTTTCCCACAAACGTCTTTTAATTGTGATGGTAGGTAGTAGACACCAACAATTTTCCCGCGGCTACCGTTACATAATGAATCTTGAACTGAAAGGTTTGATCTAAGAAATACAGGGATATTACAACCAACAAAAAGTGTTTCCTCAATGCCATTTTCAACTTTTATATTTCTCGGAAGTAAGAGTGGATCTACCTTAACTACTGGAATTTGGCGCTTAAAAAGTTCAATTTCATTTCGTTTGTAAACCGAAGCTCTAGTATGATATAAGTATATAGCATCATCTTCGAAACTTTGAATTTCGTCGTCACTGAGATTTGTTTTGTGCCGTGAATTAAGTAAGTCAATTACATCTTGAGACAAATGCCTTAAACGAATTTGATTGATACAATTAAAGTATGCTTGATCTTCCCTTTGTCTAACATTCTCTTTTAAAATAATTACATTTTTAAACCCATGATACAAACTTATTCCTTCGTCGGCTAACACTCGACCAGTTTTTTTCTTACAATAAAGAGTGCTATCATACGGGGCCGATAATTGAAACAAATCCCCAGTTATTATAACTGATAAACCACCAAACGAATCCTCTGATCCCATAATCCGTTTCAGCCTTTCGTTGATGGCGCAGAAAGATGAAGGTCCACTTTGATATATTTCATCGAGGATGAGGACTTGCGTACCTAAATGTAATACGCTTATTAGTTCATTGAAACACTAAAATGTTGCTGACAAAAGCTGAAAAAATCTAATAGATAGAAAAGTTATTTAACGTACCTTCAAATTTTTTCCGGATATTTTCGGTCGACCTTCCTTGAGCAATTGACTCCCAGGATTGGTAAATGCTGAATCCAAACAAGTTGTGGATTGTAGACCCGGCTGCCATGTTACTTGATGCTGTCCCGGTACTTGATGCGCATTTAAATTTTATGTTGTTTTCAGTAAAGAACTTGCAAAGTTCTTTGATGGTGTAGCTCTTTCCAGATCCTGAAAATACGTTAAAAACATTATCAGAAATTGAACTTGAAATTGAAATTTCACAAGTTGATGACAACGTTATTATTTTAAACAAATGTTTTCTCCTACGCACCTGCATATCCGATCAAAAGTAGCTGAAATGGATGAGAAATTTTTCCGTCACGAACATGCCGTCTTGCGAACATCATGGCTCGTTGTTGGTCATCCGTCATGGGATAACTTTCGTTATGCAAGGGATGTTGGTCCGTATTTGCCTCTCCATCCTTAATAATTTCCAGGAATTTCTTGTAGTATTGGGTGGGTTTGTCAGCGTATCTCCGAAAGCCTTCCAACCAGTCAAATTGAATGTCGCAGTCGCGTTCTCCAAGAGGAATAGGGTCACCCATGTTGTCTTCGCGGAGGTTCGAATGCAACTAAGCTTGATTGGGAAAGGAGAGATTGGTTTTTATATGAGTGTGGAAAGTAGAGAAAGAGAGGGGTATAAAAGGATAGATCGTGTGGCTTAATGTCCTGTATTCAAAAACAAATCTTGAAGGAAGGAACATGGAGAAACAAGGAGTTGAAGAATCAGTCCGGCATCATACTAAACAAACAGGTAAGAAATTAAAACAAAAATCGCTTAGACATTTTGAATAGTTTTTTTTTTCCTGAAAACAAATATTTTAAAAACGAAATTTTGTATTTTAGAAATCCCAGATAGGTTTCTGAACGACCTGGAAAATACATCAAACTATTTATTGGACAAGGCCAATAAACGCGGTGATCAAGAGCAACAAGCAAAATACGCTAACATTTCTAAAAGCATAATGGAAGCATCACAAGGAGACCAGCCGTCTACATCTCGAGGGATAAAACGATCACCCAAAGTTATTCCAATCCAAAGAAACTTTAAGAAAAATTGTATCGAAGTGGAAGTTGAAGAGGAAGACGAAACAAATCTTTCTCCTGAGCGCAGAAAAGACTTTTACAACTCTGGGGACATCTACCAACTTGGAGGTACGGAGATTAAATTGGATTATGACGAACTAGCAGGCTGTTACTTTGTGTATTGGATGAAAAGTAATGCGTTTGATCCTGATCTTAAACCAACTCACATGAAAGCTAGCATTTTTGAAATTGATGCTCTTCTCCCAAAGGTAAAGGATTTAATTGCAGAAATCAAATCGACAGGCTCAAGAAACGGGACAATTCCATTCCTTCAGGGAGATACTGTCAGCGTGGAAAACAGAAATTCGATGGCGTTTTGGACACCAGACTATACATTAGCTACACCGAGCAGAGGACTTCTTATTCGGCCGTACAGACATGAAAACGGGGCTTACAAATTTATTTTAATGAATCCAAAGAAATCATCACTGGAGAGCACTCGAAGCTACAAGTGGCTTGGGAGTTCCGTGACATTAGTTTACGGGGAGATGCTTGCATGGATAAGCACGATGCAAGAACTTTGTAAAAAGGCTGATGAGCTGGAGTTGCAGGAATTACACGGCACATCTGACCAGTCTCAATGGAGAGTACAAAGCATAAAGGACTTGGACAGTAACACCGGATTTGATACTGTTGACCGTCTGCCGAACGCAAAACATGCATTTCCCGATTTATATTAAATACATTTTAAGCTTTATATTTATTATCACATCAAATTGGTTAAGGTTTCTTAGTCTACTTTTGTCATTATTAGAAAACACAAGTTGTAAAAAATGATTCCAATTGAAACAAATTTTAAAATAAACTCCAAGTCTAGTATTATTTGTTGTGGGTCTTCTAATAGCGGAAAAAGTTCATTTATCATTGATAACTTTATTGGAAAATCTGCAGATGTATTTACGACTCCCCCTGAAAAAATTGTTTACATTTATACTGTACATCAACCAAGGTTCGACGAATGCAAATCAAGGCATCCCAATGTGCATTTTACAGACTCATTAAAAAATCTTAAACAACATTTAGATGAACAAAAACAAACTCTTTTGATTGTAGATGACTGCCAAACTCGCATAAATTTCCCTGGAGCAATTGAAACTTTAGAGTATTTATTTACAATTGCTACAAATCATTGTAACTTGACATTAGTTTTGGTTCTTCATAGTTGGTCAGTGCCCAAATTACGCACGTGCCTTAACCAGGCTAGTTATGTTTTATTTTTCAGGGTTAGAGAAGTCAGCGCATTAATACAGCTTAACAGAGAAAGTTTTCCATACCAGCGAAGGTTTCTTATCAATTGCTATAGAAAAATTACTGCACGGAAATTTTGCCCTCTCATTATCATCTTCCACACCGATGAGCCAACTCCACACGCGCGAAGTTCTCTTTTCCCATTGCCCAATTCAGAATTGTATTTTCCAAACTATGAAAATGCGTAGAGTTCTTGAAAACAAAGCTTTTCTTAAAAAGTTTTCTGACGCTAGGACAAGTTCTAAACGTAAAAAGCTTTTAAAGGAAGCTAGTGCAGAGAATATAAAATGTCTCACAGAAATTCTTTTAAACATTAATTCTTTGTTGGATGACGAACAAAGAGCATCGCTTCAAGAAGCCCTTAAAGCTTTTATACCGATTGAAAAGGGTAAACACTTTTCTGTCAAAACTATACGAAAGTTACTACTAAAATTTCATCCATTTCTATTTACTATAATAGTTCAAATTTTATTTAAATTGTTTGATTTGGCTCAATAACAATGTGCTCCATATACAAGATACTTCCTATTGAGTTATATAATGAAGTTATAAAATATATCCCTCAAGACGTTTTGCAAAAGTACAACTGGAAAATTGAAACCGAAAAAGATCCACCACCATCGCAAAAAAGTGTGTTAGGGTCTACCGAACATAAATATATATGGAAAACCTTTGAGGATGAGTATAAGCAAAGAAAAGTTTAGTAGATGCAAGTGTAGCTATTGCATTAACTCAAAGCACAAACTTCAGACATATAATCGTTGTAATGGTTGCTTGAAGTTTTCATATCTTGTGCGCATAAAGCAAGTTGTATTAGAAGGTGATAAAAAGACAATTAAATGCGGATTTGAATGTACATTTTGTAATGTCGTCATGCCAATGAAGACAACGGTATTAAACCTATCACCAATAGAAAAGCTCTTTTACACCTGTCACTGCAATAATTGTAAGAATGGTAGCTCAAAACAGGAATTGTTATGTATTTTATGTAAAAAACAAATGAAATTTTTTAAGCGAACAAAATTGTATCAAACACGTACTCAATCAGTCGTAGGTTATAAATGTCATATATGTAACTGTGAGTATTTTCATTCAGAGAACAACAACGCAACATCATTGACGTTGATTTAAAATGGTGTCCTCACACCCAGTTAAATGTGGCTGTAAAAGCTGCGTAAGGTATAAGAACTGCGGGAGTTATCGAACAGATTTTTGTCTAAGATGTAATAGGGAAAGAAAGTTTGTTAGACATAAAAGATACGAATATTTTTTGAATAAAACTAAAATTGTATGTTATGAACTTTGTTTGTCTTGCGCACGCGTTGTGGTAAAAAATGTTGAAACTGAAATTGAGACAAAGTATTTTAATTGTAAATGTTATTTCTGTAAAAAATTAATCTATTTTGAAAAAAACTCGTTTTGCCCAAGATGTTACGATTTTTCGTCTAAAGAAAAATGCCAGTATATCGATTTGTGCGATAATTTTACAATCTTCCGTTGCTGTTGGAGGTGTGACAATTGCTTAAAATTTGAGCTCAAACATGAAAAACTAATCAGAACAAGTGCAAGAGGACACTATGTTAGACCAAAAGTACATAAGGCGGGCCTACGTTAAGCCCCGCAACGCAGGCTCCTTTGGCGGGATATCAACATTCTCTAAGGGAAGGCGAATAAAGGACCAACAAAAACTTAGAAAAGTTTTATCGGGGCTTGATAGCTACACTCTACACTTTCCAGTAAGAAGAAAATTCCGAACTCGCCCGTTGCTTTATTCATCAATCGGAGATTTAACGTCGAGTGACTTAGCTGATTTTTCAAACATATCTCGATATAATCAAAATTTTAAATTCTGTCTTGTATTTAACGATTGCCTTTCTAAACAGACATATTTTCAAGCAATAAAAGATAAATCCTCAAAAAATGTTGCTAATGCATTTCAACTTATTTTTAAACGTTTTAAACATCCTATAAGAACTATGCTTACAGATCACGGGAATGAGTGGAGAGGGGATTGTGCTGTTTTGTTAAAAAAGCTTGGCATCAAAGTTGTCTACGTCAATAGTTTAACTAAAGCATCACCAAGTGAAAATCGCATTAAGTGGCTTCGCATGAAACTTGCACGATACATGACACACAATAACACCAAAACATGGATTGATGTCATCGATTCCTTTGAAAAATCATATAACGAATCTTACAGCAACCTTATTAAAATGCGCCCGATGGACGTTACTAAACGCAACGAAGATGTGGCTTGGCATAATAACTATGAAAAATTTATAAAGAGGAAAGCTGAAAAAAATTCTCTTGCAGTAGGTGATTTGGTACGTTTGAGCCGGTACGCAAATTTATTCGATAAGCGTAGTTTTAATAGTTTTTGGTCAACGGAAAAATTTCGAATTACAGAAATAAAAAAAAGTTTCGGAATATTTTATTACAAGGTTGAAGACTCTGAAAAAAATCCAGTTGATGCATCATTTTACAAGTCCGAATTACAAAAGATTGATAATGGAACTTGAAAGAAATTTTACAAACGAAAATTTTATTTTAACTGTAGCCAGCAACACAGACATTGAATCTTTTCCGGGTAATACCGGAGGAAAATTTACATGTAGGTTGCTTCACCCAGTTTTTGGAGATTTTAAAGTAGGTCTCACTGACATCTCCTTTGAACCAGATATTCGACAACACGACAGTCCTGTTGTTAGTGAAAATATTGTGACCATCAAACCCGTGGCCGAAAGTTCAAAGACCAAAAAACCCTTTTTTGACGTATCCAAAAAAGAAAATGAAATAGTAGTAACCCATTTATCCGAAGTTATTGTTAACGTAACTAACCTTTACACGTCTTTGCTAACTTATATGGGTGAAATAAACGATGAAATGAATGCTGCTGGGGCTAACGTGACGTTTTTTCCTAATATCAGGGACTCGGGAATATACACAGAACTTACATATGCCGACGACTTGGTACCAGGATTTAAACTCGTAATTCCACCTGATCTTTCTAAGGCACTTGGATTTCAAGAAAAAACGCATTTTAGTCCTGGAAAGTATGTATCTCCAGAGGCAACAGACAATACATTATTTACTCAAAAATATAGTGTAAACGACGTAATACCTATTATACTTATGGGGAAAAAAGACACTATTGTAAAAGTCGACGAGCCCGTTTCAGATGATCCTGAAGATGTTGTTGAAGCTATATCAGCAGCCTTTTTGGAAACCAATCATTTACTTGGAATTGCAATTTTAGATGGCGTTCTGCATATTAGAATATACAGTGACTTTTACGAACTAAAGTTTTCGAAAAAACTAAATGCATTTTTTGGAGCCAGTGAAGACTATATAATGACAACATCAGATAACGTGCTTTTTCTTCCAGATCATTTTTTTCATAAACACGAAAAAGTTCTAGACAACCGAAAACAAGCTGAATTAGAAGGTATTGCTAAGCAGTCGTTAAACAAAGTTTTTGTAACTTGTAATTTAGTAAAAGCACAACAAGTTGGTCATAATTTAATTCCTTATGTACAAACTGTTGATAAACCTTCACGTGCAGGGATAGTTTCCTACAAATTTGTACAACCTATTTTTCTTGATGTATATACACACGAGTTTTTAACCATTTCAGTCAGTTTACAACTAGAAACCGGAGAAGTGCTTCAAACAACTTCGCGTCCAACAGTTGCAACTTTTTACTTTGCATCTCAATGAAAAGATCATCAAAGTGTTTTAAGGATTATTGCATTTTAGAAAATATGGAAAAAAATCAATCTGGAAGTGGTATTTTGAGCAACGAAGATGTATACAATGTACCAGTAACGTCAATTAGAGGCGTTGCCAAATATCGTAAGCGCAGAAAACCTGTAAAAAGATTACAAACGGGAGGAAAACGACGAAGGAGAAATATAAAGAAACAAAGTGGTTTCGGGAGAAAAAAGAAGAAATCAAAAAATAAGCGACGAAAACATAAACGAAAACCAAAAGGTATTTTGTGGGGAGGTTCTAAAAAACGTAATAAGAGAAAACGAAAATCAAAAAAACGTATTAGTCGAAAGTAAAAGGTTGATTAGATAACAACAAAAATGGACTCCGCAAAATTGTTTCAAAACAGTCAGCCATGCGTCAGAAGTAATCTTTTGATAAACGAAAATCTAAACTTAGATATTTCTGTCGCTTCAAGTGACTTAATACCATTGTATCCCATATTTTCCCCAGCAGAATCAAATATACCAATCCAACACACCTATTTGGGATCTTCTGGACACTTCCTTGATCTGCAAAATTCATTTCTGTACATTAAATGTTCAATAAAGAAAAACGATGGAACCCCTCTTTTAAGCAATAACAAAGTAGCATTATCCACCTTGGCAGCACACGGCATATTCAGTGGAATCGAATTATATTTAAACGAACAGCTTATAAGCGATTCTTCGTCGCATTATGGTTTCAAGGCTTACATTACAAAACTGCTGACGGCATCATCCGAAGAACGAAAAACGACGCTTTCCTGCGAATTTTTTCATCCGTCAGGAAAAATGGACGACTTTTCGCCCTCAAACACCGACTTTGTCAATCGAGCTAAATATACTTTACAATCAAAGAAAGTTGAATTTTGTACAAAACTTGTTGAAAACCTGTTTATGCAAAATCGCTACATACCCCCATCATGTTCAATTAAGTTGATTTTACGGAGAAGCAACCCTGAGTTTTACATGGAGACTCCAGATACTGGTGACTTAGCATATAAATTGGACATTGAAGAAAGTATCTTTTATCTGAAAAGAATGACAGTGCATCCTAATATTTTGAAAGACCATCAACTGACTCAAAGTAAAAAATATTATTATCCAACAAAACAAATATTAGTTAAGTCGTTCACAATTGGTAAAGGCTTGCTAAACTTTAGTTCCGAATGCATTTGTAACAATAGTATACCGTCAATTTTAATTGTTGGACTAACAAAAAGTCAAGCCGTGAGTGGAGTTCCTAATCTAAGTCCTTACAATTTTAGACACCAGAACGTCTCCTCAATAACCGCAAGAGTTACGGATGATCCAACTTGGAACCAAACCATAAATATAAACAGTAGTAGTAATCTTTACATGCAAGCATATAGACAGCTTCAAGATGTCATTGCTGCTCAAAACAGACAAATTTATTTAACCCCATCTGAATTTGAGGATGGGAACTTTTTCTATGCTTTTGCCTTCGGAGGAAATAATGCATCAGGATCATACTCCCCTACCAAAAATGGATCATTAAAGCTTGACATTACATTTTCTACAGCAACCGCCGATATATTGCAAGCAATCGTTTATACAGTAAATCAAAGTCTTATTACAATAGATGCTAACGGCGTATCTGTTTTTACATAAATAGCCCCACAAGTTTGAGTTGGCTTCCAGTCAGTAATCATGCATCGGGGCCACCATTGTTGCTCTGATAGGGGGTCGTTCCTTGTGGAATGGCTACATCCTTTACAAACTGTAGAAGATTTTAAAGATTTTGGATCGGTTTTAAGAAGACATTTTACAGTAGTGGCTACGATCGTGTACAACAATATTGAAGTTCAAAAATGTCCGGCAACTTATATGGCCCCGACAGCAAGAATGAGCAAGTATACACTTAAGGACTTGTTCGGATTACGACCAAAAGAAGATTCGAGTAAAGAAGAGTGGGTAAAATACTGCACAACTGTTGAGCAATATCTCCAAAATTTTCACGGCATTATGAAAGCCGACCATTACTGCCCACCGGCGTACGGACATAATGTTATGGCTGAAATGTACGATACTGCGTATTTTTCGTTGCTAATAACTTTACTGTCAATTCGGTTTATGTACCCAAGCTTACTTTCCGCTACTAGGCCTTTGGTGGAAAATAAAGATAATATCATATTTATTGACGCACTTATTGCAGCTCTGCTACCCATTATGAGATGCCATCCTGTCATTATGGAAACTATTTTAATAGATCCTTTACAGATCTGTTACTACGTCCTATTTCAAGTCAGCGATGGGATACCTTTAATTTCAAAATGTGAAATGTTTGTTAAAGGATACAAGGACGCCGCTTGCTCCCCTTTGTTTAATCAAAATAGCAAAAGAAAGCTGACGGACGACGTCTCATTTATGTGGTTAAAAGACATAATGGACAAAGCACTTGAACAAAACGTGGGTTTAATTCAACCTTGGTTCCAGTCTGCAAAAAATCGATCACCAGGATCCACCTCCTCATCATGAACAGCGAAGAGTTGAGCGACTTATTGCCATTGGTAAATGAAGGAAAATATCCTTCCTTTGTGCTAGCTCGAGATAAACTAAAAAATGTCGCGTTAAGTAAATTTCCTGTTCAAATAATTGTGAATTCAGACGTAAGCTCAAAAACCGGTCAGCACTGGTTTGCGTTGTATTTGTATAAGAATAAAAATAAAATTTGTGTTTTGTACTTTGATTCATTCAATCTTAGTTTGCAAAGTTATGGAATAAGATTAAAGTTTCCTCACATTACGTTATCAAAGTTTGTTGTACAAAAAAATACCAGTAGATCCTGTGGACTTTTTTCTTTGTTTATACTACATAAGCTATATATGAATAAAAATATTAAAATTGATAAAATATTTACAAAAAAACTGTCTCAGAATGAAAAACTTGTTAAAAACTATTATTTAAAACTGGCTAACAAAAAATGCCGATACCAATGTAAAAATCTTGAATGCATTCAAATATGTAAAAAAAGATCTGAAATAAAAATAAAAAGCTTGTAAAAACATATGTTTTGTTGGTGTTTTTATTTGCACAATTACGTATTTTATATACATGTTGTCAGCATAAACTCAAATTTGGTGTATGATTATTTTTGTCAGTATTCCTTGATTTAAAATACAAAAAAGGATCTGATTTATTGTACGTGTAAAACTGTCGCGATAAATCTAACATAGAGAGAGCTACACGATTACATACATACCTACCAACTTCTAAATTATGACACTGAAGTTGTTTAAACTGTTTGAATAGTTTGACATGTTCTTTAAGAGTTCGTTTAAAGTCGGCAATGGAAAGTTTTTTTGTAACGAATTTAGGTAAATTTACATTGATAATTTTTCGACATATGTTGCATTCGTCTTCGTTTTCACCGCAAGCGCAAGCATAAGTTAGAGCATAACTCTTTGATCTTATTCCATAAAACGATTTTACATTTAGGTTAATAATTTTTAACATGCCTGCTTTACCTGCATTTACACTAGAATAAAATTTGCAGCTCGGGGAAAGTTTTGATCTGTCTAACACCACATTTATTTCGTCAAAATCTTTATGCAACCTGTCTTCAAAATCCTTTACATGAAGTAAAAAACTGTCTACGTTGTGGAGTAACAAATTAACTCGGGGTCCAAACTGACGTTTTATGTACTTGTAATAAATAGTGTAAAGTCGTAGTCGACTCAATTCCAACACTGCGAAATATTGAATTGTTGGATGTGACAATAAAGCATCTTGTTTTGCGTGATGCACTAGTGTAATAAATGGATTCAAAATACAGACGTCTCGAAAAGTATGAAGCGAAACCTGACGAAGTAGCTCAGCTCTACTTAGACAAATACGGACATTGGTTAAATTACTATAGTTAGGGGAAAGCCTACCTGTCAATACGTTGTTTGCTTGTTTAAGTAATTTGTCTTCCAATTGATTTCTTGAGCTATGTCGAAGTAGCAAGTTTTTATCTACAAAATGAGCTAAGTAGGATGACGTCTCAAACTCTAGAATTTCCAATACTGTCGTCACTCTACAACCAAGCTCAATATACAGCTCCAACAGTGGCCCATAAACCACATAGTTATCCCTATTTCCACCGCAACATACTAGACGTTTTCCTAATTTAACAATTTGCTGCCCAATAATTTCTCGTTGGTAATCAGAAAGCATATCTTCACTAATCTCGATTTTACAAGGCATAAGGGGAAAATCCCTAGTCGCAAATTGAACTTCATCGGGATATTCGATATTGCATCTTAAAATATATGATATTCCTGGTCGTTTGGAAATACAAGACAGATCAAAATTTTCCACTTGTTTTGGACTCAAAAATCTATATGCTTTATACGGTAGTTCAGATCTTAATGCATACCCGTAACACGAGTTTACGTCCGTATCTATAATATAAGATCTGTTTTTACCTTTATAATTTTTTATTAATTCATTCAAACCATGACACTCATTTTGGCATATAAAAGAGCTACCACCTCTAGTTCCGTCTGTAATTAATTCCGCTAATCTAGGACAGGTAATGTATTGCCATTGTGCTCGGCTTATAAACATTGAAGCTCCATAAATATAGCTTGCAAAAGTTATAGAATGTGTAGTACTTAAACCAAATGTTTTTAGACAATATGAATGAAAATGCAAGTATATGTCACTTAACATGTACACAATATACCGCTGGTATAACTTTTTAAATTCTTGGGAACTTTTACAGTTAAATTTTTCATATATTTGAAGTGCGTTAGCATAGATTTTGTCAGAAACATGTTCTTCGGTTACTAAATTTTTAAACCAATGTTTAGATACCGTATATTCAGAATCTAAAGCATTGATGCTGCTAATATAAGGTAGTGTATCAACAACTAATTTAAGAGTATTGACGTCTTTACATTGGGATTCTGTAATTCTAAAAAGACTGTAGTCAGTTTCCTCGTCGTTATTAATTTTTAATGACTCTGTCAAAATTTCAAATGATTCGTCTTGAAAGGATTTGAAGTCAATAAACTTTACAATATCGTTAAATTGTAAGGATAAATAAACGTCCAAGGATTTTGGAATTACGTGGACTTTGGTTATAAGTTTTGGTGACAATGATTTAAGGATAAAACTATGATGAAATTTTGAACTATTAAAGCCAATGCAAACCAGCTGGCGTCTTTTGGTGATCAATAAGTTGCACCGGGAGCATATAATTTCTATTATATCCACCAGGTGGCGCCAGTGGTGTCGTGTTTTTCGCCTATCTGTTGAATTAAATGGTAGCTCGCAGTAGGGACAGTGCGTCGTTATTCGATAAAGCAATTTATGTCTTCTATTTAGCCTATACGGACGGTTAGGCATCTTAATTTCCTTTGCACATTCTACAGCAATGTATAGTATTGTCTCTAAGAACCGTTCCATTACATCTCCCTGATCATATGTATCTTGAAATATAATTCGTCCACCATAAACTAAAATAATTGTGTACGATTTTGCTATTAGATTACATTCCAACCTACTTAAAGCATGAATGTCTTCGGTATTTGTAAATTGTACTATGGTGTCGTCTTTAGTCAATATTTCGTAAAAGCATAGATATGGTAAAGGTAATCTGTGAAACAAGTTTTTAAACTTGTAAAATGGGGTTTTGTCACTAACAAATTTTATTTTCAAATTGTGCATGACCCTGCACTTTGTTACATGTTCATTTATTGAAGTTGGAAAATTTTGTAAGCAATACTTGCATAAACTACTTTTATTACTGTCTTTTTTCAAAAATTTACTCAAGTCGTATATACAGCAATAATGTTGCTGAACGTTAAATTGTTCGTTTTCATCTTCAATTTTCCCATAGTCTTCGAGTAGTAACATGTGAATTTCTGTTTTAAAATCAAAAGAACTTATGTAAATTGGGAACACGTATGACCCTTCTGCTCCGTAAATATTTATTGATAAAGAGTTTCTTTTTTCGAAAGTTGGAATCATTGGTAGTGTCACCTCACCTAAATATCCGTAAAAGTTTACTTGACCTGAAACTTGAAGGCGATTAATTAATTCTACATAAGTGGAACCTTCAAGCATTTTCTTCCTTAAATTAGATTTTTGCGAATAGTTCAGCATTGAAAAGGGCTTGTCGGGCTGACTATTTAATCTAATTTCGTCTCTGCAAAGAGTATGTGCAACACATGCGGCAAAACAGAATCCAAATTCAGAAGTGTCGATATTACACAATCCATGCCTATTTTGTAATTCTTTATACAATTTAACGTGTCCTCTTGGACGAATCATTTGTGATTGAACAATTTTGACTTGCATTGACTCGACTTTTTGAAGAACATGCCCACTGTCGGTATCTTGAAACGCCTGCAAAAACGTATCGATAAACGTTAACGCATAGGCCAGTGTATCGTCAATAAATGCAGCACTTAATAGCCTAATGTAACTCGATCTTAAATGCCTAGTCTTAATCTTATTTACATTAAGTTGAAGTATTTCACATTGAACAATTATTTGGAACTGAATATTTTTAAAGTAATTAAGATATTGTGTTAGCAACAGAATTAATGAACTATTAGCAATCTCAAATGCCGCTGACAATGATATAATATTATCAAATTTGGTTTCATATACCGATAATGTTCCAGAATGAGCTGAATTTAGGGGCTGAAAGATGCCCGTTTGAAGGTTTTCGGGTTGAAATAGAGGTTGAGGTCTTGTACTTGTTGCGGCGCCGCCTGTTTGATTAGGACATCTATGTTTTAAAATCGACGCCACATATTTTGAGCACTGGACACACTGGTGGGACTCAAGATGTGATTCAAAGTGAATCGCACGGTAAGTTGAAAATCCACAGCCCGGAAATTGACACAGAAGCTATAATAAATAAATTTTACATTAGTTGAGGGTACAAACAAATGTTTTAAGAAGGGTTAAAATGAATAATGAGATTATGGTGACTTACCAGTCTTTCAATGCAGCGGTAGAACCCCTTTCTTGTTGGCTGATTAGGATTCATGTTGGCGGGTTGTCGAAAATTGAGTGAATTATTAGGAAAAGCGGACTCCTGTTTAAATACTTGGTGGTGCACGCATTCCTCCGCATGGAATGGCATCGCTGAAAATGGGGTTGATATTTGCATCAGTAATGGGTAGTGTTAGTAGCGGAACCCACATAAAGGGTTGATACGCCATTGGCCAGAACATTTGGTTGAGAATTGTAGTTGTTATGTCCTTCTGTTGATCAGCCGCTGCCTTTAATCGCCTGCCCCAACTGTTGCGTAGGAGAACCTTGATGTCTTGTTTAGGTATTTTTCCAAGTGCTTGTCCTCTTAGACATGTATAAAGTGATGGAGCTGTATCATCGCAGGTTGGTCGATGTCCACAAGGTCTTGTCATTGGCTCGTTGCCATTAACAAAAATTGGTTTTCCAAGTTGGCTGCGTCTTACGGTGAATAGGGAACACTTTTCGTACTGATCAAATGATTCTGCAATTTCAAAGACATCGCAGTAATCCGGTCGTCCCACTTGTTCTTTGGAAAGCCAGTGTATTGGACGAAAAGAATGAAGTTTTTCGGCAGTCACTCTCCCAGTCTCAACTTGAGATTTTAGGAAAAACTCGTACTCGCTGTATTCTTTGCATGCCACATGGGAGCAATAAACCAGAATATAATGCAGACCTGAGCTAAAGCTAACTACTTCGTCTGGTTGCTTGTAAGTTATGTTGGTCCATAGCAGTTTAAAAGAGGGACAAAATGCAGAACGTTTTGAGTGATCAATGCTCTCAAGTACCTGCCTATGTGGTTCCAGGAGATCTTGATGATAGAACGCCATGATTGCGAATGAAGACAGTTATGCGTGGAAATATGGTTTTATACCTTGTTCATAGCAAGAGTATAAAAGAGGAGTGAAAGGAGGGGCATAGCTATCCAGTTGCTCTCTAGCTTTCTACAGGTTCGGTACTGTCGTAGCAAAAATGGAGATGCATAGCGATGTAAAGAGTTTGTTTCGGGTAAGCTGCACATTAGTGTCTCTTAACATTACAAGGAGGTGGCTGTATCGATGTTCTTGCCCAATCGAGATAAAGAAATCCATCTCTCGCTTTGATAGTACACTAGAGAAAATTGAAGAACTCCCCCCTTTTCAAGAGGACAAGTCAAACCAAAATGACTGGAACGGGATTGTGGCTACCTGCCGTACTTACTTGTGTGATTACGTTGATACTACAAAAGAAGTGATATCACAGTGCCTAGGTAAAGAGTTCGCTTCAATTTCAAATACGTTTGACATGATGTCTGTTTTTATAATTACAACCTTGTTATGTATGGAAATACTCTGGAAGCACGAACTAGGTTGCACAATATCAATTTTACCGAATCGAGAAAACAATGTGGAAATTATTAGGAAACTACGAGAAGCTTTGCTGTTAATTCTTCCACTTCCAAAATCGATTTACGAGCTAATAACTAAACATCCAATTTCGTATTTAGTTGTGGCTTTTGTGGACGAAGCGAAATCAACAAATAACTCAATACAAGATTTTGAAGTTGCATGCCAAATTAAACTTATGGATCGAACAGCCCAAACTGATGCACAGGACGAAGAAAAGTTACACATGGTGAAAGGAAATCTAAAATACCCGAGCTCAGATGGATTATATAATCCGGATTCAGACTCTCCCTATACCTCAAGTGACGATGAGGATTACAGCTTAGGAAAATTTTAATGAAAATTTGTAATTTTTTAATGTGCGAAATACGGCATTATACGTGAGTATACTGAATTCTATTATTCTAATTATAAGAATATAATTTTCTATTAATATTTATATTAAGATTTATATTTGTAAAATCATAAACGTAAAAATTTTTAATAAAAATTTTGTCTTACAATTCATCTTCGTTGATTTCTCGTACAGTTGGGGTTAGTGGTAAAACATCAAATTCATCCTTTGGTAGGGGATCCGTAAGTTTTATTTTGGTTTGCGTCTCCACCGTCTCAAGGCATGTTTCTCTTTCCATTTGTGCGTCTTTGGAGGGCAGAGGTATGGCTAGTTGCTTGTTGTCCTCTTCGTCGGTCAACCATTTGTCAGGAACTATTTCCTCTGATACGGGTTGCTTAGGGGGTGGTTTAGGCTTGCGGACTCGTTTGGGTTTGACGGACAATTTTTTAACTCGTTCCGCCTCTTCTTCCTGCTTTTTAAGAAATTCGTCAAGCTTTCCATCAAAGTTGGTAAGTAGGGAACGCAGGTCGATGCATATGTCTAAAACCCCTTTAATACACTTGTAAATATCAAGTTTGGAGGGTTTATGTTTAGGTTGTTGCTCGTCTTCCGACTCCTCCATCTCACTTGGTTCGTCTTCCGACTCAACAATCCCAATGGATTCGTTTTCAGACTCCTCTGTTTCATTTGATTCACTCTCGGACTCAGCCATTTTATTTGAATCATTTTCGGAATCTGAAATTTTAGTTTTTTCAGATTCAGAACTTGTAGAATCTCCACTGGAGTAGTCTTGCTCCTCTTGCGCCTCATTTAGAATGAACATAGACATTGTGGGCTACAAAAACAAAATAAATAGAAATACGCTCATTAGTAATATAAAGAAACTTCGTGTTCGGAGTATGGTTGGTTTGCTCTTTATTGATTGCAGGTTAAATTTTTCAAACATATATTTGTGAGATATGAAACTATTTGTCATAATTCATGGAAATTTTAATCATACGGTAGTAAAGAATGGACTCAATCCGAAAAATAGTTGTAAAAAATCTCTATGTCCTCGGGATTATAACTACGTAAACTACGGTAATGGTCCATAAGATATGATGTAAAGTTGAAATTATTTGAATCGAAATTGTACGCATGAACCCAGGTCAGCAACATTGCGGAAAACTTAGCTTTGAATTCATCAACGCGATTAAGTATGTTCTCGTACACAGATTCACTTTCATAAGTATTTTTAATCTCACACATTGGTACCAACATATAAGTGCTAAGTGTATAGTTTAGTTGCCATAATATCTGCGACATTCTTGGAATTTTGAATTCTCTGTCGGTAACTTTACAAATTACGATATTAAACCATTCGATAAAAACAGTTTTAAAAGCATGATGGTATTTGAAGAAGGATTTGGCAAGACATGATTTTTGAAGATTATTTTCTTGAAATAGCCTAATAACGTCCATAGCAATGTTCCCTATATGTGCCTCTGCTTTTAATGAAATTGAGTTTGTAACTAATTGCACTGGGTCGGTTATTCGGGCCCAACGTTGGGGAATTAAAGGCAAACGGGCCATTTTTGTGAGTTTTATAGTCTTATTTAAGTCATTTGAACTTAGAACTTTAACTTATCACACTACTATGACACACTTAATGCTGGAATCCTAAATAGAAAACGTCCAAATCCCCTGGAAGATGAAGCCGTAAACTCTCTTCATAGTCTCTGAGATACGACCAATAGTCAAAGTCGTCGGAGTTATAATTGTACATATCTGCTAAGGAATGTAACATTCCAGAAAAACGAACTTTGAGTTCTCCAACATGGCCTAATATACGTTCGTAAACAGACTCACTTTCAAATGTATTTTTTATCGAATTCATAGGAACGAACATAAATTGGTCAATAGCTAATTCCAAATTATATTCGAACTCTTGTCTGCCCGGAATTACAAATTCAGTGTCGGTTAGGTCTTTGCAGTTTGCCGAAATCCATTGGAAAAAAACAGTTTTAATACAATGGTGACACTCATAAAACACGTCGGAGAGAAAAGAGTTTTGGAGATTATTTTCTTTCATCAAAATAATAACGTCTTTAGCCAAATTTCCAAAATGCGTTTCTGCTTTCAGTAAAAATGAGTTTTCAATAAGTTTTACAGGGTTAGTTGCACGTAACCCTTGTAAAGGAATTGGGTAGATGCGGGCCATTGTTATAAAATAAATACATTCACCATGTTTTATGTCACTTACACATGTTGGAACTTATATTTTTAACCCTGAATTAGTCAAAAAACATTTTTACCGAACATTGTTCCAATTATTAGGTACATGTAGAATGTGTTGTCTTCTGAAATTTGTACATACATAGAAATGATTTAAATTACTAACGAAATGTAAGGATTATATAATATTTTAATCAACGAAGTTCCAATGGCAAAATAGTATTTTTCGTGGCAGTTCAGTTTGTTTTATGATTGTGGATTCGCTCAAAAACACAAGTCAAACGTATTAAAATTGTAATTACATTGACATACCCGTAAGCTGTTTGAAATATAATATTAAGTAATATCCAAATATTTGAAATTTTGGATTTTTTATTAGTAATTTTTCAGATACAACGTAGCGGAAAATAGTAGAATACATACCGATGAAATCAGCAAAATCCCTTCTTTTGATACCCCATTTACTATATCATCTCATTTGAAAAAAATATCACATTGACCTTTTACCCCCCTTTACGTGTTTGGATTGGCTCAAAAGACGATAGAGTTGTTTCCATTTATCATTTGTACCACCTTGCCAAGTATGAAGTAAATTGGTCTACGCGTTTAGACGCTTGAGGCAGACAAACAGACTCATGAAAAAACCAATACATACCTTACAGGTACGTAATAAAGCAATATCTTCTTCCAAAGGGGAGGTCAAATGGATAGGGACATTATTATGAATTGTTAGGGCATGTCACGTAAAAATGGCTAAAAATGTAAAACAGTTACTTTCCGTTTTCTCAGTCCTGTCACTAAAAAATGATTTGGTGCTCAAGTGAACTACTCCAAGTGCTTACAAGTTTTATTATTATTTTTAACCTATACAAAAAAACTCCCTTTCCTTCTCATTACACTGAAATATCAGCAGTCAGCATATGAACATGAAGTTGTGACTGTACCGGTGGTGGTAGGGCGGCAGCGGCAGTTGCCGCAAGTCACAGCTCCCAGCAACATATTCTCTTAAGACTTTGATATGGAAATGTATTTTCTCAGAAAACAAGCGTGACAGGGTAAAATGAAAGTGCTTTCCTTTCAGGTTAAAAACACTTTCAGGAGAAAACACAGTTTCTTAGAAATATGTAAGAAATGCGTTTTGAGTTTGCATGCATCATGCACAACTCCATGGTCATGCATAACAACAACAAAACCAACTAAACCACTAACAGAAACTGAAGTAATCATTCATGAAAGGAGAAGGAATTTGATTTTGTGCTAATTTCCATTTCAATTCTGGTTACAAAAATTATTACGTGAAAGCATGTTTTTATTTTGGGGAAATATTAGACAACATAATATGAAATGTGTGAGGTTTGTATGAACTTGGGTAAGCAAAGTATCATAAGTCATAGGTCATAAGTGATTCGACTGGTAACGGAACGCCCTAGGAAAATTACAGCCTTGAGCCGCACGAACGTACAAACGTGTAAAGAACGGTAATTACAGGTGAGAAGATAAGTGTTAAGAATGGATATGGATGGATTCTTGGGATTTTTTTCGAGGACAAATATACAAAAATCTTGACTGAAACTGAAACCCGAAAATTGTACAAATAAGTTTTACAAGAGCAATAAAACAATTTTTCCTTAGAAAATGGATTGCAAATCATTTCCTCATTTCAGTATTTTTGAATGGATGAAGAGATATTTTTAAGGAAAAGGGAAAAGAGCTTCCCATTTCCTTTTTCATCTTCTCTCCTTTTCCCATTTATTCCATACCTTATTATTTGACTTCGATAAATCGAAGTAGAAAGAATGATGTAGCGAGTGGGTAACTTTAAAGCTGGGCTTGTAAGAGATAAAAAGGGACTTTCTTTCTTCCCTAGAGATAAGCTCAAAAGTACACATGATAAGCATGCGCGTCTCAACAGATGTGATGATAAATTGAGCCCACCTCTCCACTCATTGTTGGAAAGGGCTTGATCACTTCAAACGACATGCAGTTGGATACACACACAGAGGAAAAAGTTCCTTTTTGAGCCATATTTTTAACATTTCCATATCCATCGTGAGGACAAAAGAAAGGGGGGAAGAAATTAAAAGGGTGATTTTTTTACCCCTTTCCCCTCGCAGGCAAAAAAAGTGCGTATGTTAGAGAAAACCCGAAAATCTTCTTTAGTCCTTTGTGCAAACGTTTTCTTTAAGTTCAGAACTGTACGAAAGGAGAGCCAGCTTATTTCTCAAATTTCAGCCAGTTTACATAATATGGAATGGTAATGTTAAGAGAAAACGCCACAGCCATTTCCCCACCCCCCTTGAACGGAGTGACATGGAAAAGTGACAAAACGAGAATAAATGAATGCTTTTAATGGTTTGCCAAAGACAATGGAGAAACCGGTTGGAAAACAAAACTGAAACAATAAGTTCAGTCAGTTTACGCACGATCCTGTTGGAAACTTATTTTTCCTTATTTTTCCCTATCGGAATTTAATCTCCTATTTAAATCCGAACTAGAGCCAATTTACAAAAAATAATTTTTGCTTATCTCCAATCTCCTGACTCCCATCTTTCTTCTTGCTAAAGGAAAATGAGCATCTGCTCCTATCGCTACTTACTACTCCCTCTCTGTGTATCCCACATTAAATGATAATCGAATCCAATCCATTCATTCTCTTTACTCAGCCACAACCATTTTGCTTTTCATTAAAACAAAAAACCAGGAAAAACATCGGATAATGATAATATCCACATAATCATCAAAATCAATCATATATTAAAAGTAAAACCATTTATATATAAAAATCTCCTGTTTTTTATTTTAATCCAAGCCATTTCCCCTTTCCGTCGTCGACGACGACCCCAAGTTATAAAATTGTCTGGTCAAATGTGTGGTGATGAGCAAAGTGATATGAATTGAATGGGAATCCAAATCCCATAATAATATTTTCTTTGAGAGCTGACTAGCGTGTTTTTCCTCTTTTCCTCTAGAGAAAATGAATGGGGCGAGTAGAGTAATAAATTTAATCTCTTCTAATCTCAAAATGCAATTGCTCTTTTATGCAGTTTCTCAGCTCGGATTTGGATTGCACATTGGGAGCCATTGAAGCAATTCAACATTTTTCTTTCAAATGCATAGGAAGGAAAAAATTTAAAAAAACACTTTCTATTCCCATGCTATATATTAGTTTCTCCATCGAATTTGAAAAACTGAATAGGCCACTCATGTACATGTTTATGTTCTATTGTTTGGCTGCTTTCGTCTTGATGCGATATTTTTCCTAGACAGTGACTTGACTGGATACACTCATTTTTTCCCTTTGTCACCTTCAAAATTTTATTGTCATTCATTGCTCGGGGAATAAGCTTGTCAGTGAAATCTTCCCATTTTTTTCAGAGAAAAATTGCTTTTGGCTGGCAAAGAGAAAGGCAATAGGGGACTGGTCAGTACTTTTTAGTTGGAATGAATGTGACATTACTCTTTATATGCAACTAAATCTAAACTTAAACTCTTTCGCATGACATGACTGACAGTAAATGGGGCATCAAAAGAAAGGATTTGGTTTGGTTATCTTTGTGGCATATGTTCACCAGTGTCAGTTACATGGTCACTGAAAAATCACTGATTAAAAATCCAAAATTTGACTTTTTAACAAATACCTGAATATGTATTACCTATTTCACTTCAATAACTTATAGGTACGTCATTGTTTTTACAATTGCATGTATTCGCATATCATTTTTTAATTTTAACGGGGAAAAGCTAAAAAACTAAATGAGCAGAAATAACTCAAATAAAAAGGTACAAATACCACCTTGAAGTCCTTGATTGTTCTGGCTCTTACTGATAAGGCTTCCGCAATCTGCTCTTCAGTCAGTCTCTCCAACTTAACACAACAGTCTCGAACCCGTTGCATAATAACTCACTCCAATAAATGTTTAATTTGGCCAATTTTTATCAATGTTTTTAATGTTTGTACAAACTCAAATTTAACTTGCACCCTCCACCTTGCATGATAACAAATTAACAAATTACACGCAAATGTTCAATTAGTCAGTTTCAGTCCATGTTTTAAGTTGATTTTACTACGAAATCTTAATGATGCGTTCTCCACCTTTCTCTTAACCAACAGCTTCTCCGTCCCTTGTCCAGCCACCAACTAAGCCCTTCTTAAAACTTTAAACAACAAAGTTGAAAGAAAAATGAAAGTTATTTCCCTTTTCCTTTCATTTTGATGGAAACCCTTTGTCGAAAAATATTCTGGGTATATGTTATAGCCCATCAGTCCAGGTATACAAAAAAATGTGCATACTTTATTCCCTTTTTAATTACGCTCAGTAGGTTCAATTCATTAAAAAACATCGCTTTTCTTTCCCTCCTACCTGCTATCATTTCCCTTTCGATTACATCCCGTCGCATTGACCATCGAAGGGAGAGAAACGTATGGATTGTGTAATTTAACGCAATTCAAAGTGCAATCAACAGAGCAATAAACCACATCTTCCTCGTCTACCCATTTACAAATATCATTTAAAGGGAACAAAGCAGAATTTCTTACTTGAGAGAACTGCGATCCCACGCAGTATTTCAATACTTGTCCTTTCAACCCCATTTTTCTCTCCTTCTCCAGTAAATTTCTATTGAGCGCACCCAGACCTCCTGTAGCAGCTTTACACACGTGTGCACTTGAAATATTTTTGGACGAATGTGAAATACAATAAAAATATGAATAGCGCACTTAACTTACCTGTTCCACCCAAGTCCACGTTCTTCTCTTCCGTTTATTGGATTTATGATATTTTCACACCAGACTTGCTCCAGCGATTACGGTGCTCATCCAGGCATCAAACACACAAGCCGCATAATACCTTGTCAATTATCACAAACTATGTCCCGGAGATTTTTTTAATAACAAAAAATAAATGAAATCATCCCTCCCAATAAATATGAAAAGCGAAATTACAAACCCCAAACAATAAATGATCATCACATTCCTATTACTACCACCACCACATCCTCAACCTCTTCACGCAACCCATCCAGCCCTCATCCTAAACCGAAACCATTTCATCTCACAGATCATCCCTTCTTCACCACCACCACCAACAGCGAAAGTGTAAACGCTTCAACCCCTCCATTTCACAGAGAACATTTTATTTAATGGATCATTAACTAACTGAGAAATACTCAGTTAAAACCACAGTCAC
>JAQGAG010000065.1:0-29387 GCA_034696835.1 Lepidocyrtus lignorum
AACCATTCAAAAACGTGTGACTCCGCTGAAAAAAATTCCAGGGTATTTTTGTTACGACAACACTTATTACAACGACTCAAATATAGATGTTGACAGATGAATTGCAAAAATTGAACTTGGAAATGCTGTGAAGCTACATAAGGCATCCATGTTAAATTGTGAATAGTGGATTCCGTGGAAACAAATCACCCTAGAATTTTTTGCCGAAGAATCACACTCGAGAAGGCTGGTTTTTGGCTTATCCGGACTCTAGTAATATTAGTAGCTCGATTATCCAATCTCGTATTTATTTGTTTGTTCTCTGTCCCTATTTTTGCTCCTTCTGTTCCAGGTCTATTCTTCTGCATTTCATACGACTACGGTTTTACGCATAATCAATCCCGCAAGACTGAACTACGAAGCTTGGTCTCGTCTGCAAGACAGATACCACTTGTTCTTCTACCCGAATGGCCACTTCCCGTGGAAATCTTCACTCCACCGACCCCAACTCTCGCGGTCGTTGCCAATTCATACCCACGAGTACCTACCACATCCTCCTTTGATTTCCAACCAAAGAATTGGGATCCAGTGGAGACAACTGGGGAGAATTTATCGCACGGCTCTACAAACATCATTCTGAGGCTCCATGCTATTCTGTCGCACGGGTTGGGGCTCTAAATGCATTCTGTCGCACGGGTTGGGGCGCCAATTGCATTCTGTCGCACGACGTTGGGGCTCTAAATACATTCATGTTTGGGGCTCCATTTGCATTCTGTCGCACGGGTTGGGGCTCTAAATCTATTCTGTCGCACGGGATTTGGGGCTCCAAATGCATCAATTTTTGGGGCTCTAAATCTATTCTGACGCACGGGTTGGGGCTCCAAATGCATTATGTCGCACGGGATTTGGGGCTCTGACTTTGGGGCTCCATTCTTAAGTCATCATTGTGATTGATACTTTATAATATAATCCTACTGGAGAAGTAAAAATTTGTTTGCACGATGTTTTGGTCCTGTTTTTTCATGCTACGCTACATATTTGATGTATTGTGATGATGAAGCCATTACGAAAGAATCTGTGAGTAAACTTTCAATTTGTCTCATTGGAATGGAATTGGGAATTGGAGGAAGGTGGGAGAAAATAGTGCCGATGAAATTATAGATTGCAATGCAAAAAAAATATGCGTTTCGCCTAAATAATCAAGATATTCAGAGGGCTCCCAAAAGTTAATAAATAGGCTTTGCCAGTTACTATGTCATGCAATTAAATGCAATGTAATATTCATGATAAACCAAACACGTATTTAAATGAAGCTGAATACAACATACGTGAATACCGTGAACAACACTTGGAAGTGTATTTAATACAATTTGAAGTCAGTCATAGAATATAACGTTAAATTTGATCATTGAACATTATTTTAGCAAAAATTCATAATCTACAGCACACTTTGCGAATAAAATGACGTAACTTAACACACACATTATTTGAAATTACAACTATGCCGTTACAATACATATTGTGTTAACTGATTTTAAGGAGCAATAGGCTAAAAGCTTGAATAATGTATTACAAAGTTTGATACATTAATTTTATCTGTTATACATCGATACGACACATTAGAATAATTGTACGAATACAAAATGGAAAAGAATAATGCAACAAAGAAATAGTCAATACATAGCAGAAAAAAGGATCGTAGTCGATTGAAGTTATATAGCAAACGTCCGGTTTACTTGTCACTACACCATCTGAAAATTGCAATAAAAATAGATTGAATAAAATGTATTACGCGTTAAATTAAGTATTGATTATGTAAATTCTAAGATGGATTATAATAATTATGTCATGTACTTACATCATATTACTGCTTCTTTCGCCGATTGGAAGTCCTAGTCGGTTTTGGTTTCTGTTCAGGTTTGGTTGGTGGGATAGAATCTGGTGAAGATGGTGACACCTCCATGGGTGTGGATGATTCCGGTTGCAAAACTGCAGCATTTGCCTTGGAAGATCCAGCAAAGACGGCTGGTGCAACGACGTTAACACGTGGAGAGGTAACCGCTGGAGTGGACGTTTTCTTCCGTTGCTTTGAAGATCTCTTCTGTTTCTTTTTCTGGTCATCATTTGCAGAGTCGACGCTCATGGGTGCTGGTGTCACTTCAGTGGTAGATGGAACAGTAGTCGGATACCCATTCTCCATCCGAATATTCCACTTTCGTACATGTGCGTCATATATGCACCTTGACCACCTTATCACAGTGGAGCAGCACTGCTTAGAAAAAGCGATTCGCTTCTTCTTGTCTTTCATTACCATACGTAGAAAGGCATCATTTGGAGGGTACCACGCACCTCGGGAACCCACTACAAAAGGGACCACTTTAGCATGGAAGTCAGTGTTATTCCGTTCGTACTCCTTAGCCAAGGAAGCATAGCGTTTGATTTTACGCTGAGCAGCCACATCAAGTTTGTCTGCATCCATGTCCATGGCAATAGTTATGTCGATAAGGTACGCCTGGAAACCCTTGGTGACAAGCATATCAGGTCGGCGTGAACTAGTTGAGCTTGGTAAGGCTTGATCTACGGTCACAATTCGAAATTGGTTTTTGATTAAGACTTGCTTTAACATATCCTGGATTGCGTTGTGACGATCCGTCATTACAGTTTTGTTGCATTTGCAGCAGTTTAGAACATGTGTTAGCGATTCACAGTTCTCTGGATCTGGGTCTTTACATTTTCGGCATTTGGGGTCATTGCCATAATGTTTGCTCACCGGACTAGCTTTAACTGGCGACATGTTCAGTCTTGCATGATGTAGGAACTCGTAGTCCTGGTTGCTTCTACATTCCCCCAATATGTGGTTGCTAAATCCTCGAAAGACATGCATAGATTGGCCCATACATGGATGCTTCAGTGGATCTATCAAATCTTTGTAGTAGTAGTCCTTGCGTTGGTCCCTTAGATCTTTCATGATGGTTTTGGCATCCTTTATGTCCATAGGAATCTTCTCGACATCAAGTGAAACATCTCCTTTTGCATTACAGTTCCATGTAATATCTATAGCTTTTGATGAGATTCGGGCTTGCGACCAGACGCTTTCATTTTTCCCTACCCCGTGTCCTTCAACATCAGTCAGATAATCCATGGTAGGTTGTTGGTCAGTCTGTGGTGCGACATCGCCTTCAATCTGGTAAATATGACGTTGGACATCAACCGATGCGACCTTCTGAATCACGGGATCTGCATTAGTGAGTAACTTGAAGGCATTGACTATCTTCATAAGATCGAAATCGTCACGACATTTCGTTAATCCCATGCATGCTTTTTTTCTAGGTCCATATATGTACCCTTCTGGTGCATTCGTCTTGACTCCCAATGCAATTTTCATAAGGGCTCGCATGTAATTGTCGAAAAGCTTCCAGTCTTTTCGCTTGCTCCACCCCATTTTAAGTTCATGATACCATGTTGGCATTAGATATGTTTTCAAAGCATCAATTTTTTGGAATCCACCAAGGTCTGATGTGAAAATACAATCTGCATCATACTTGAACATATCAAGCGGCGTTTTGGGAGGAGTTCTTGAATATCCAATGTCGATGCCAATGTACTTGTGGGTTTCATCACCCGTCAGGTACCTAATTCGTTCTTTGTTGACCATAATAGTGATTTCTGCAGCAGAGTAGTTGTCCTTTGCGTCTATGTGCAGAGCTACGCACTTGGAAGGGGAAAGATCCATATGAATCTGTTTTAAGCTATCTTCAATGATCGTTACTTTTTCTTGGAGTTGCGCCTCGGTGCTTGCAAAAACTGCCAAGTCGTCTACATCAGCTAGTATGCTGTATGGAATATACTCTTCGCATGGTTCCGTGGCATTCACCTTCTTGATGGCATAATTTAAGACAATGGAGAATAGAACATTTGATATCGGATCACCCATCAAAATACCACGATTAACTGCAATTGACTGCGTTGTGCCTTGGCCAGTAATGATCTCGGTGGTTCTCTTGAATAATAGATCTTTAACGATGTTGCCAATCCTATCCCCAGCTCCACTTGCTTTGAGTGCTGATAAAACTGCACTTGTAGGTGTTGAAGGAAACGCTTCCTTGATGTCTAGGAAAGCTAGGTACAAATGCTGCTGTCGACGTTTTGCAGACCGAATCAAATAGTCAATAAGAAATCCATGATCCAGGATTACATCATGTGAGGTTCCACCTTTTTGCGACATGTCAATTATGTTGTTCATTAAGCACCATTCCCGTAACCGGTCACTCAATAACGCGGAATACGTTTTGTAAATCGTACAAAGGAGACTGATGGGACGATACTCGTTGATTGATTCCGGTGTCTTGTTCTTGGCAAACAAAAATGTTTTACTCTCCTTCCATGCTTGGGGTATGCGTTGAAATTTGAGGCATATGTTGTAGATTATACACAACAGTTGTCCGCTGTCATCCACCTCCAACCAGTGGCGATATTGCAATTTATCGGGCCCTGCAGCCGTGTTCTTGAATTTTTTGAGCCTTGCAATGACTTCCTCTGCTCTAATTACTCTGAGTTTGGCTCTGTGTATAACATCAGCTTCTGGGACTTTATCATTACAGTCTTTGTCGATTGCCTCTACTTCTGCCATCTTGACTGTAAGTTCACTATCTGGGATTTTACCAAAATAGTCTTCGTCAATTGCCTCCGCTTCTGCCATCTTGACTGTAAAGAATTCCTGGACATCGGCGGGTTGAATATTGCATACTTGTGGCTTGGTACCCTTCAAAATGTTAACAGCTCTCTTTGGATTTCTTGCATACAGCTTTCTTAGTTCATTCTGCGTAAGTGTTTCTTGCTCATCGATATACTGCTGATGATCAAGCCATCCAGTTCTGATATTGAGTGCTATCTGAATCTTTTGGATGATTTCAGCAAGCTTCTTTTCAAACGCTTTCCAATTTTTTTCATTTCGAGATCGCCAGTGTAAGTATTCAAACAGTTCCATCTTCCATTTCCGCACTAGGGTTGCTAACTGTTCGTCGAGTGCTTGCTCTTTTACTTCGTCCTGTACGAAATCGATCTCTTCTTCTGGTTGCTCATGGCTAACATCATTCAACCACATTGGATCTTCATCGCCGTCTTCATCATCTGATTCTGGAAGAGTCACCATCATATCTCCAACGGAGAAAGAGCATTGGCCGACCACTTCCTTTTTGGCTTTTTTTACTGGTGTGTTGAAAAGAATGGGTTTGACAACTCTTTTTTTCTTGTGCACCTTCGTGTGCCAAGCAAGACTTTTTGATGAGTGGAATCGTTTCCCACAAGTTTCACACACATGGGTATAAATACTGGGATCCCTTATAGGTATTTTATCGAGACATCCATGCAGTTGCCCTCGTGAAATGGCTCCGATATCCTTTTTACATTTCAGACAAGCGTTTGTCTTTGCAATTTCGCTAATTTTGTGTTCCCGCTTCAAATGAGTCACTAATCTGCTGACATTACTTCTGTTGTTATTGTCGTCCATCCATGTTGTAAAGACTTTCCAACACTTTGGATATGGGCAGACCAATTCGGGTTCAGGAAGCGGATAGTAAACTGCGAGTTTGACCCCGTTTAGTGTCGGTTGTGTATGACCAGGCATCAGTCCCTCTAGCTCTGATGTGGAAGGAATCCCATCGACATTGGCTGCAGACGAAGACGTTGACGCCATTGTGAAGGCTCTGAGAGTCCAGGTCCCTATAAAAACGATAAGGCATTGCAATTACTCCTTCAGTCGTTTTCACGTTTTGTCTATTACATTTACTACACAAGCCAAAATATGAGTGTATTGGTTGTAATGGTTCTATTGGTTCTATTGTACTGACCTTTTCAATTGCAGATGATTCCACTCCAAATCCTTCTTACATTGCTACAACTTCAATGCGTTTTTCTCACACCTGCAGCAAGCAAACATAAAATTATGATATAGTTAAACATTAGAAACTGCATAGTCCATTGAGACAAACAACTTTGAGTGTACTTGGAAGTGTGTGGCAAAAACAACTTACAGATACGGTTAGTGTAACCAACTTTGTGACCACTAACTTGAAATAAACTGCACTAATCGACCTGATGAATTTTCGGCATCCACTGTTATCGTTGGCCCTCTGACTTTGACGTCCTGAAATAACAATTAGAAATGAAAATAAGTAAGATTGATTGGAACCTCAAAATTAAAACGGAGCCCCAGACACGAAAAATAGCCCAAGAAGTAATTAGAGTCCCGGAAAAAATTATAGCCCCGAGAATGTAAAAAGCCCCAGAATGTAAAGAGCCCCATAATGTAAAGAGCCCCAGAATGTAAAGAGCCCCAACATGATTAGAGCCCCAGAATGTAAAGAGCCCCAACTTGATTAGAGCCCCAACATGATTAGAGACCCAACTCAAATGGAGCCCCGGAAATAATTAGAGCCCAAGAATTGAAAAAAAACCCTTAAAATGACATAGTACACCCAAAATTACATTAATCATTGGCTATAATTATATCATTAAATATGAAATAATTAAATGCATTTATAAATTTACAATATTTACACTTTTATCGCAATATTTTGAATGGTACAAAATAAAAGATTCTTTGATTCCTACCGTTTAGGTTTACAGGACGTCCTTATTGGTAGCGCAGGAGTAATATTGCGATTCCAAATCACCGGTAGTTAACACAACTTCCTTACTTCTCCTCTCGCCCACCCTCACCCCTTCCCTTGGTGATTGCCTTCCCTCCCCCCTCTTGATTATCTCCTCCTTCACCTTTTACTCTCTATAAAAATGAGTAAAACATTAAGGATTGTTATAAATAAAATTTAACATTAAGTATTATTACAGTCGAAATTCCCATCGCGGAAAATATAAAAGTATTTAAATATTAAATGAAAAATACATAAATTTATAGTTAAACTTATTTAGTAACATACCTTTTTTAATCAGTAGATGATGACTCACTTTAACTGATGTAAAGAAAAATTTAACTGAACTTCAAAATGAAAAACAAATGCAATAACTGTTCCAAAGTAGTTAATTGCTAAAGCACTTCAAACAAAACTTTAGAATGCCTGACCGTAGTAGTTAAATTAACAAATCACCGGTTTAATTACTTTAACTAACGAACGCTGTGGAATTAGGAGAACCTCTTCTTGCATCGACCGAACGAGAAATGAAAGAATGAACTTCAGATTGTGACTTTGACTTTGTAAGCCAGACCACATTGCTGTCATGTCATACTGAGTCTCCTTACCCTCCTATACTATGAGAATGATGATGGTGAAATGTAATGTTGAGAAAGAAGAGGGATCGAGTTGGCTAGACTCATTCAACTTCAATGCATTCCATTTAGGGGTTGTGGTGCTTACTCCACTGCACTCATCATGCAATGGTAATATCCTACAGCATACCACCCGGAACGTATGTGCAATACCTTTCTATTCGTAGGAAGTTTCTTTGTGTCTGTCAGGTTCATGGTTGAATATATGGGGAGGCCACGTAAGCTACATCATGGGTGGGATACCAAACGAACGACATTTTGCCTTCGTAATTTGCATTTTGTCATAATCAACATATAAGTCATACGCATACGAAGTATCATGACAAAAAGCATGGTGTGTTATAACATATGAGTTTCTGGATGGATCTGAAACATTCCATGCCTACTTGGTGATGGTGCAGAATTACAACCTGGCCTACAGCATCATCAGTTAGCCTGATCATTTGTGTGGAGGTCTGTTTAGTTTTTATTTGGATTTTTTGTGACTCAAAATTTTGGATAGGACGCGGATGACTTAATTAATTTCAAATTTTGGGGTAATTTGTAAATTAAATAAATAAAACATTTTAGGCGTTTAAACGTTTGGTTGGAGCGGGATTGTATTTGACTTTGATGATTAAAGTTAAATGTAAGTATTGTGAATATAATTTTGTTTTATTAATTTTTATTCATTTTAAACATAGGTTAACGACTGATCAGGTGCCATGAATGCTCAAAGTTTAAAGGAAAAGGACATGGGGGTCGGCAAGGACCAGCTGAATTGCAAGGTGGATGACGTAGATGATGATGACAACGAAGGGCCCTTGTCCGTTGATTTGCTAGAGGTAACTTTCTAGTCCAATATTGATTTTAATCCACTTGCTAATGATTATTTATAATGAAAGATAACTCAACTTTTTAAAAGAATCTAATTATATATCGTTTATCATATAACTTTGTTTGAAAAGGGTAATGGGATCACTGCTGGAGATGTGAACAAGCTGAAGGATGCCGGGCTGACCACTGTGAATGCCGTTTCGTTTTGCACAAGTGCGAAGTTGCAAGCGATCAAAGGCATTTCAAAAGAAAAGTCAGACAAGTTAACTGTAAGTAGTATTTAGTTATTTTGGCTACTTGATTTGTTTTATGAGTATGGTGTTGTCGAAATGTTTAAGCAATTTTAATCCACATAAAAAAACTAATACTCATATAAACTAAATCATAATAATAGGCAGGATGTGCTAGGCTTTTGCCAATGGGATTCGCGAGTGCTTCAGACATTTTGAAGAAGCGAGCTGAAGTCATCACTATTACGACTGGCTCAAAGGCATTGGATAAACTTTTGGGTGGGGGAATCGAAACTGGATCGATCAGTGAAATTTACGGAGAGGCAAGATGTGGCAAAACGCAGCTCTGTCACCAGTTGGCAGTCATGTGCCAGGTTAGTTACATTTTGCTCATCTACAAAACTATTTGAAGCTTTAAATATAATTCGACTATAAGTTTGTGCTGTTTGTACATTGAGTAGGATGTAGTAACAATACCTAATTGATGAAGAAAATTGTTTTTTTTATTGCAGCTGCCGGTTTACCTTGGGGGAGGAGAAGGAAAATGTATGTACATTGCTACTGAAGACTGCTTTCGACCGGAACGTTTAATTCAGATTGCTAGTCATTACAAACTCAACATTCAAGATGTTTTGGACAATGTTGCGTTCTATCATGCCCGCAACACTGACATGCAGAATCATGCATTGGTGATGGGCAGTGCTAAGATGTCTGAGTCTAGGTAAAATGATAAAGAATTGGAAGATTAATATTTGTGTGTTTGGATTTTAAAGAATTTTTTGTAGATAGTCAAACCAATATAATAATAAAAATAATTTTGCTTCCTTTATCTTTAGGTACGCTTTAGTCATTGTTGACAGTGTAACGCATTTGTATCGGACCGAATTCGACGGGCGGGGAGAGCTAAGTGAGCGCCAGCAAAAGCTGGCCAAGTACGTGAGGTCTTTGTCAGAACTGGCTCAACAGCATGGAGCAGCCATCTTCATTACCAATCAAGTCGTTGCAGATCTTGGTGGAGCAGCAATGTTCAACCCAAATCCAATAAAACCGATTGGTGGGGATACCTTGGCTCATTATTCAAAAACTAGGTACATTACTTGAACTGATTAATTTGCATTAATACATACATTAATAAAGTTTTATGCAATAATAATTATAACTAAAAAATAAATTTCTTGTCTCGATTTTGCAGGTTGTTTCTGAGAAAAGCACAACAGGGTGAAAAGCGCATCTGTCAACTCGTCAACTCTCCACATCTTCCTGTAGGTGAAGCTGCGTTCAATGTCACCAGAAACGGAGTTGAAGATATTGAGGAATAAAAATGATAACTTATTTGCTAACTAGATACTTAATAATCCACTTCGTATAGAATATTAATATATATTATTTAGCATTATAAATGAATTGTGACGAAATTAGATGCAAATAAAAGTTAAATTACGTAATTATGTAATGTGGGTTAAAAATTTAATGTATGCATGTCTGCACACTTTATTTACACGAAATAGGAAGCATTTTTTAACTGCAATAGCTCTTTTTATTCTCAAACGCCTAATCAACATTTTAAAAAAAATATGCCTACATTTTTGTCCAACGTGTCGTAAAGTAATTTGCCCCATCACATTACTATGTTATGTTGTGTCGCATCACTGTCATAAACATGGAGAAGCATTCCAGGATACTGCATAATACTGATTTGAAGTATGCAGATGGAACATCACATCAACCTTGTGCGACCGAATGCATACGGAGCCCCAATACCTGTGCGACAGAATGCAAATGGAGCCCCAAATCCCGTGCGACAGAATAGATTTAGAGCCCCAATCTCGTGCGACCGAATGCATTAGTAGTCCCAAACCCGTGCGACAGAATTCATTAAGAACCCCAATCCGTGCGACAGAATAGATTTAGAAGAACCTCAATCCAATGCGACGTAATGAATTATGATACAATGTTATAGCCCAATACTTCTCAATGTATGTACTACAGAAATGAATTGGGAGCTATTATGCATGGTTAGATTTTTGACATATTACATGCATCGTTATAAGAAAAACAAGTTTTCCTAGCAGAAAAATCCATCTCTGATTCTATATTTAGTTATACGTACAAATATACATGCGTTTGGACAAAGCATCAGGCTCGTATTATACATTTATCAACAAATCTGAACGTAATACTTTATTTACTAATGAACTAATTAAATCATCATAATTATCCGGTATAAAAAAAAGCAAATTAAAAAAATCCAATTCCATCTGTCTGTCCAATAAGCAAAGCGATTGTGCAAATATAACACTGAATGCTTTTGGGTTGGTTATTTATGCTAGCAAATGAACGGATTGCGTTGCTCCTTGTTTGAATTTGATTGGATTGGCCCGAGTGAGTAGAGAAAGCCATCGTAATGGATTGGTATGCATTGGATTACGAGAATTTCTTTTGCATCTTCCTCCTCCGCCTTCTCCTTATGTATAACCACCATAATCACTCTCCGTTCTCCATCCCATGAGTCATGCATATCAAACTTATCCTACACGTATAGGTACATATACTTTCCTCGGTAAGTTTTGTTGTACTTACTTATCTACTTTTGCTTTTTGCTTTCTGTTCAATTTTGAGTGGGCTCCACTTTCTCCGTTACACTATCATCCTTATTCGAATTAAAAAAAGAAATTCATAGAAAATCTACAAGTATGCAAATTAAGGAATATGATGATAAAGATATGCGTAATAATGTACTATGTATATAAAATTCCATATTTTGCAGAGCCTCCGCATGCTTGTTTATGATATTTTTGGAATGAATCAATTCAGATCACCCCTTAATGAAAAGTAATAAGCGCAAATACCACATTCAATAATGCTTTGGTTTGGATTACTATGATGCATTTATAATGCATGCGTCAGTACATTAGAAATCAAACGTCCGCTAAAGTACATCAGGATACTCAAGCATGACTCACCTTGTTGTTTTTTGGTTTGGCTCATACTTTCAATCATCCACAGCCAAAGTACATTATTCGTTTACGGTGAAGTTGTAAACGTTACTTTCACTCGAAAAAATATTTTATTAGGAGATTTGAAAATAAAGATCCAGTATAGCTTTTCAGCTTGTTGTACTGCAAAGTTGTGTCGTGGGGTTATGATCATTAACTTTGGACTTTAACTTCCAATTACTAAAAGTTGTTCTCCCATTTTGAACTCAAAGATAGTTTTAATTAAAATTTAAAAATAATAAATACAAGGAATTGGAAGCTGTGACTCGACAGCCTGCAGTACACAACAAGTTATTAGAGTGATTTTAAATTAGGTTGATTTTGTCAAAGAAGGAACATTAGAAGGTGCCGGAAGTAGGCTGTCGGGGACCTAAATAGGATATCTGTGGAGGACAGATCGACAAAAGGTCGGAAGGTGTTGTACCTGCAGAGGTCGACATAGTTTGTTTTGGTGTCATGTCGGCAAATTCGGGTAATATAGATGGTGGGGCCTCAAGTAAGCAGAGTCCGGCCCTCATTGTAAGTGTATAATTTCAATTTCTTCTTTCATCAAAGGTATTAATTAAATTTTGTGATTGTGTGGTCACATAAAACTAATCAAAGTAGCATCTTGTAGTATAAAATAATTTCCAATTGTCTTTCGTATAGTAATGAAATGAACTCAAGTTGTTATTTTTGTAACTTTTACATGATTTATGTAAATACTATTTATATTTAATAAAATGAATTGGTGCTACTGTGATTTGATTTATTGGCTAATGTTTAATGGGTTATGTTGTTAATGTACTTGCGATATTTCTCTGTGTGTTTAGAAACCTGAAAAAAGGGAACAGTCTCCGGACATTACAGAACCTCCAAAAAAACTCCCAAAAGTTGATTCCAGCCCCAAAGGCACAATACAAATTCTTGGTTGTAGGGACGAGACGAGGGATAAAGGACGCGATTCAGCCAAAAGCAAGCGGGAAGATGACAATCAAAAGGCCAATGAGGTATGTATGTGTTTGTACTTGAATGTTTTAAAGCATAAAAAATAATAAATAAACAAAATCCTGATTTTAAATTTCCTTGAGCGAGATGTTAATAAATAAATAAATAAATATAATACTATGTTTTATGCCGTCATTCCACAGAATCAGAGTGAAACGTCTTCATCATATGCAAGTGGGGACTGTAAAACACCAGAAATGAGTGCCACTAAAGATGCCGTTGACATGCCGGCAGTTGCTGTAAAAAAGGCCATCAGGGTAAAACCATTTACATAAATTGAATAATTATACAAGTATTACAATTAGGTAACATTTATAATTTGTTTGTAATGTTATTGTTGAATATACCTACACAGATTCCTTTCAGAACCACTAAACTCCTCTCATGCCGTCGTCGACTTTCCTTTAATGCCTGCACCTCCAGTGACAAGACTTGGGAAGCTCCAATCACACAAAAGGTTCCAACGCCAGCAGCTGAAGCCAATGCTACAAGTGACACGAGCCATAAGACGGAGGAGGAGAGCAAGAGCAATGCGAAGAAGGAAAAATGTTCAAAGAACAAAGAGGAAGAGACAGCAACCTGAACAACAATCATTATGCAAAGTGGTTGATATAGATGCAACCATTCCAAATGTATCAAAGACGACTGATTGAGAAACTATTGTCACTGTAAAAACAAATTATATTCTGACAACCCATAAGTGTTCTTCTCGTGATTTAAAGTACACTTAGCATTTTTTGTCTTCATTTTCAATTATAAACTAGATTTATGAGTGCTGTAATGATGGAGAATATTATAATATTGCAATGAAATAATCTATTATGAACGTGTTACGAAAAACGGTAGTGGAATATGAGGAATATTTATTATGAACTATTCCTTAGTTAATATCTACTTTTTATGTGCCTATGCGGAATCAAAAATGTAATGAATTTATAAACAATTATTGATTTGTCATTGTAATAAACCTGATTTTTTAAAAACGAATTTGATTATAAAAGGGGTTTGTAGTAAATTGATAGATTCTTAAGATTCAGATAACCGCAGCTTCTTTTTTTCATTCATTCAATCAATAACTGTATTTATGGGGGTCTATCTGGGGGTTTTTACTCTTCGAAGCAATCAAAGTGAAATTCCTCTCTGCATCCACATTTTTTTTTCATCTATCTTATCTATCTTGGTCTCATGCTCAGTCGCACTATTATACCCAATATTTCTTAATCTTCTTGATATAATGCATGATTGATTTGATGTAATGCAACATAATGCAGTGTGAGCCTCAAATTTACTATCAAGCCTTGCGACAGAATGCATATGGAGCCCCAAACATGAATACAGATAGAGCCTCAAACATGAATACATATAGAGCCTCAAACATAAATAGAGGCCGTGCGACAAAATTCATTTAGAACCCCAAACCTATTGCGACAGAATTCATTTAGAACCCCAAACATGAATGCAGATAGAGCCCCAACTAAAGCCACAGAATTCATTTAAAATCCCAACCGCTTGCGACAGAATGAAGAAAGCCTCGAGGGGTGGAGGAAACTCACTCCAAATGAATGGATGCTGCAAATTAACATCACCAACCTGATTTTTGATATTCATAATTTTAAGTCCCTTTATTGCTTGTCATATAAATATCAAAATTACATTTGAACGTTTCATGTATAAATACGTTGACCCAATATTCAGTTGGGGCTCTTTATTCTGTCAGAGTCCATAATATATGTTGTTAAGTTGGGGCCCTATAATGTTGGGGCTCTATTTTGTCAGGTTGGATACAGAGAAGTTATGGTTTTGAAAAGCTTTGTATTTCATATATCATGGTGGATTGCATTAAAATACTGCTGAAATAGCCGACACTACTTGACTTGAATGTATTATAATTTAAGATGTAGAGCTTATGGAAACTATGTATTATTTTGAAAGTAAGCGTAAATGACCAGAACAACGGTCACATAAAATAGCAACATGTAAATCTAATTATGATTTGTCCCGTGGTTTCTACTCTTATCACTAAAATAATTTTTTAGATGAGAAATCTGTAGTTGATCAGACGGTGGGATGGCATCATCATTATGATCATCCTCTTACAACTGGTGCAGCTATGTTTTTGCAAGATGGTGCCACCTTCTTTTTGCAAGGAAAAAATACGGTTTAATCTTTGTTGTTGTTGCGTATGTGCTTATGAGAATATTAGGATGCCGCTACTAATGCTACTGGTAGAACGATTTAGCTAGCTTTTTTTATGTTCAATGCTGTTAATTGTCTTTTACACCTTTACACTAATATGAAAAAAAAAATTAAAATATAATGTCAAGTTGAAAGAAAACTTAGTTATAGCATGATGCGTACAAAATAATACATTTGAATATATTAAATCACAGAAGAAATGGTAGATTTAATTGTTCATCTTTTACCCAATACGCTTATCATTTTAACATCCATTGTCATCATTACCGGCATCGGTACAGGAGCCATCATCATCAGATATAAATTATAATTCAACACAACTTGACAAATTTACACCTTTATCTCATGACGACTTATTTTGTCTTATCTCATCGACCACTAATCAAGATTTTTTTATATAAATAAAGTACCTCACCTCACAGCAACACGTAAATAGTTCTAACAGCAATTTTCTATAATACTACGTTTTACAATATTATACGAGTCATACTTCCAAATAAAACATTTTGCTAAATCATTTTTAAACAATTTGCAACGATGTAACAAAATACCGCTACATAACTTTATATAAATGCGTAGAGCCAATAATCTATTTTTAAATCCCTCACGAATAAACTACGTCGTAAATTTAATAATGTATCTAACAAAAGATTTGCACCCTTTGTTAATTTTGGGGCGTGTACATATATTTACAGTTTAACAAAAACAAAACATTATATAGAAAGACTTTTTTCAACGCGGTATTGCTACTGAATGGGTTTTTTATTTAAATTGCGGTCGTATCATCCTCTGCAATCAAGATACAACAATATGCTTCATAGAAAGTCTCCACTTCGTCATCCTCATCGTCAACGTCAAGACCAGTGAGATCAAAAGTAAATAATACAAATAGCAAAGTAGTTTCAAAAGACATGAACACATTTTTGATCAGTTCACTACGATATTTCTTTGAGGTGACTCTTTTAACAAGAGGGAAGGCGTAAACAAGAGTCAAGTCTCTTGGATCATAGAAATTTACATTAAACTTATCCTTGTGTGAGAACAGCACACAAAGTAGATTGAGGCTCTCATTAAACGCCATAGCTAGAATCATTTTACTTTCACGATGACTGCTGTAGTAGGTAGTGGCAGCATATTCATTAAATGGGAATGTAACCCTACTACTAATTGCACCATTTAAGTGCTTCTCAAAAGAGACTACTTCATACTCTTGATACATTCGATGTGTGTTTAAAATTCTGCTAGAATGATCTGGAAATGGAATAGTCTTGGTGTAACCATCACCAAGTTGACCATTTCCTACTACCAAGTCATAAATTGGTCCGCTTTCCGCAGGAGTCTCAAGAACCGTAGCCAACTCATGGAATTCTTTACCACCCCAAGTGTCAAGTAAAATTAAAGAAGGTTTGAAAAGTAACAAACGCGCATTAGGTGTAACTGAATAGACACGCTGATCATTTTCTGGCTTTGGAATTTTTACAATTTGCCATTCATTGCTAATTGTAATAGATGAATTGATCTGACGTCTGTCAATGGGTGTAACTGAATTGGCGTCAGCAATAAACTTGGACCATGACAGAACCGTTAGTTCGTTAGAACGTTCAAGTGCAAGACACAATGAAGTGTCGATTCTGAGTCCAAACCTCAAATTATCATCAAATGTAAAAACATTCACTACTTCCCAACATGGAGGATACTGAAATACCGTTATAGAATGCATGTTGCCATCAGGGCGTTTTTCTAACAATAAAATTTCTCCTCGTTCCTCCAAAATAGCCATGTCATGAAAAAATGTTCCTGCATCGGGATCAGAAATTTCTAACCTTACAAAATTCTCAACCCTTCTATGCCCTATATCAAATGCTAAAAGCTCATTGCAGTTGGTGAGCATCACCAGAGATTTGTAGCGTTTGTTTTCAAAAACATGATCAACAACTTTTGCCCTGCGAATACCAGTGCCCATTATCACCAATGAGTCTATAACTTGTAGTTGCAAATCCGTTGAACCTGTAAGTACATAGAATTGAAGGAGACCATTTCCTACACTCATTCCTTGCTGCTGATGATGGCGATGATGATGTTGCTTTTTCTCCAGTTGACCTTGACCAATGTATTCTTCTGGTTTTAGCGAACACGACCACAACACTCCATTTTCTACGACCCCCATCTACAATACATTTTTAAAACCGCTTATTTTAAAATCAATTAATACCATATGTATATAAAAATGAATTTAAACAGTCCACATATCATACGAAAACAAAGTATTTTAAGCTACATACATAGAATCTTATTGATATAGAAAATGTAGATCGGTTTGACTTTACTCACCTGTGTTTTTCCGAATCCAGTTTCCAGATTGATTTGAAACCAATTGTGACCTATAGCGGGACCATTGTTTCCTTCGTCACAATCCTCTTCCTCCTCATCACAACTAGAGCTGCTGCTGCTGTAGATGGCTTCATGCTCTTCTTCACTGATGCTCATACTTTCGATGCCATCGTCGGATTGATCATATTCATAGCAATAATTTTCGAATCCTCCTTCCTCTTCGGTAATGTACATGTTCACATCCTCATCATCAGACTGCCCATTATTATTAGAAAAATCTCCATATTCGTCAACATTATGGCCTCCTGAATAGGCTGATGTGGTTCCTGCTTCACAAACGCTGATGTTTTCTTCGTCACTGTCCAGCTCTCCTTCTTCCATAATATATTCTCCTTCATCAATATCAGACCCACTTTCCAAGGATTCACTTTCCAAATCTGACTCTATATTAATTCTTCTTCCAAGATCTTCTGAATAATTGTCCATGGTTTCTTCGTCGCTGTCCAACTCTCCTTCTTCAGGTTCGTACTGTCCATCCTCCCAGTTTTCTATTGAAGAGTTGTGGCCGCTGTCACCAGATAATTGACGACCACGATGCTGATGATCATCATCATCCGGATATTCTACAGTATCACCTTGGACCGGATGTACTACAGGCTTAACCTTGAATGGAAGCTGGATAACCTTTGGTCTGATGATGCCGGTCGCCACCCCTGTTGAAGTTGAGGGCCCTGCTGCCCTAGAGTCAAATAATCCTCGCCCAGCTTTGCATGACGCAGCGTACTTGAATCTTGAAGGTCCAGCTACGCAATGCGCCGTGACATTTGATGTTTTAGGTGGCCGTGTAAAAATCTGATTGCTTTCAAACATACTGGACGAGGAAACTGATGAAGGGTTTGCAATAACCCTTGCGCTTTTAGAGCCCTTGTCCTGTTTAAACGATAAATAAATCACAAGTCAAGCAGGAGTAGAATAGGTCTTATTGCTACCAAAACAAAAGAAATTGCTAAAAAATCCACCCTTATAGTTTATTCTTCATTTTAAATATTAATAAAACTTTATACATAAACTGTAGTCGAAGACGTTGATAATTAAACTTACGAGGTTTAAGAAAAAGTCTGTGACTTTCTCGTCATCCTTCATGCTACCAGCGGCTTTAGCGGCCTCCTTATCCAGTTTTGGAACTTCCTAAACCCATTAAATGTTTCAAAAGTATAACTCGTTGAATATAATATCTCATTTAATTATATGTCATTTATCTTTTACCTCTGAAACTTTAACTTAAATAAAGCACGGATGTATAAAAACAATTATAGATATCGGAGGATTACCTTTTTCCTTGACATAACCCCCACAATTAGTTGGCCTTCTTTTGTCGATAAGCCTTCAGCGATACAGCCCCCACCTTTCAAACTTCCAGCAATTAAGCTCCCACCTTTCAAACTTCCAGCAATTAAGCTCCCACCTCCAATAGTTTCAGTGATAAAGCTCCCTCCTCATATAGTTCCAGCAGTTAAACTCCCTACTTGGTCCCCGTTTGTTGATAACCCCCCTTTCACATTTACAGCGATTAAGCTCACCCACTTCACAGTTACAGCGATTAAGCTCACTCCTCTCACAATTACATTAATTAAGCTCACTCCTTTCACAGTTTTAACAAATAGACTCCATCCTTTCACCGTTACAACAATTAAGCTACTTTCTTCAAAACTTTAATTATGGTAAACCGTTTAATTATGGTGGTGAAACTTTAATTATGGTTAATGTTTTTAAATGCCAATCTTAAACCCCAAGTTGTTGATTGCACGACTCCTTCAAAATGACGAGTACTGAAAACGAAAACGAACTTTCTGGATATCTGATTTCCCTTACCATGACTGATTGAGTGACTTTCAACGTTTTGTGCTTAAAGAAGGAGCCAGACATTTCCCACAAGTTTAATCTGCATCGAGTATTTTTATCCAGCATCCTAAATGAATTACATATGACTTTGTTATCCCAGACAATGCAATTCCATTCAAGTATGCAAGCCCATTTGACAATGCATGGCATGGTCAGCATGATCTAGCCAATAACATGCATTACATTTAGATAAAATGTGGAAAGATGAGTTGCATCGTTGCATTGCCTCCCATTCTCCCATTCCATCCGATATCGTATTTGAGAATGTATACAAAATAATGCTTGTGGGTGGTCTTGGCTGTGTTGCGTTGCAAACTCATCTGCATATCAACAAATTACATTCCCCTTTACATAATGAGCTTTCACTCTAATGACGGCGACTGAGTGACAGACAGAGAGAGAACGATAGAGTGAAAGAGAAGGCTGAGCAGAGTTTAAAAACGGAGCCAAAAACTAATCAGAGAAATGGAGAAAGTATAATGAATAGTATCACTAAATATACGGTTAATTTAGAGCCTCAAAATAGAGCCTCAGTCTGGAACCTCAAAATGCCATGGAACATCGGAAAAAAATACATACATAAGGGTCTCAACACAGCTATTTATTGCAACCTCAAAATAAAAGATCGGAATGTTTTATTTCATTGCATCATAACAATACATTTTGCGACAATAATACAGACAATTTGATAATAATTTGATGAGAAATTACATTTAATTAGAACATTCTAGTGAAGCAATTTATTATGCCACCAAAAAAACAAAACAACAATTACATAATTGCACCACATCCACATTAAAACTAACCTAGTATTTTATCAACAGACTTGTCTCCTTGTTGTGCTCTAGTTGTTGCGGTCATCTTCATCCATTTCTGGTTCCTCCAAGTTGAGTAATTGCTGACACATGTCGTACTGTAGTGTCAAAATCATGTCGTAAAGCCCAATGTCAGAATCTGCACAAACAGAAAACAATCAAACAAACATCTTAAGTAAGCGATAATTAGTTTGGAAATGATTACCAACTGACTCTAGTGCTGTAGTTAGGAATAAAAAATAACCAGTTTATTTTCATTTTGTGTCAACTTACTGTCGAACTGAGCCTTTAACGCTTCTTGAAAGTATGTGACTTGGTCTTGAGGCCATTTTTCTTTTAAGTACGCATTCAGTTCATCATTGGTCTTGTCTAATCGTTGCTTTGCTTCATCGTATGAATGTCGCATCTCCGTAAAACCAGGAACAATGGCTTTCCAAAGTTTTGGACACATCTTTCGTGCCTCCATGTGAGCCATCATAAGTTTTTGCCCCTCGACAGTCGCAATGTCTACATTTGGAGGTCCCATCAAAATCCCTTTTCCCTCATATAGGTTGCATTGCCATTTGTTGACCAAATTGATGATACTTGGATATCCTATATAATTAAGGCAATAGAAATTCATGTATGGTAAACATTTCAAATAAATTGTTGTATATTTTTTTTAAAAATATTACTACTACTGCTAAACTAATTAATTAGCATGCGTAAAATCCACTTACACTAGTTATTCTTATTATTACTGTTTTGAATTTTACCTAAAGCAGGCACCTTAATCTTCATGTCATCCTCATATGCCTTGATGGTTTCAAACGAAATGAGATCCAGAAAAAAGAGTCCGGACCTTGTGTCCCATCCTTCAACCTCCTCATAATCCCGATTGACGCTCCTTAGAAATTTGACAAGTTGTCCGTCCGCCGTCCCCGTAATGTTCGAATCGATTTCATTGATTACATCAACGGCAGAATCCCAATCGTAACGGCCGAATTCAATGGTCTTCCACGGATGTCCCATTCCGATTACTACTTTTTGCACCTCCCAAACTTCAGCTGAATATAATTATTAAATTGTCGAGATAATTTAAAGTAACAAAATACTTTAATACACAAACTACTTTACAAAACTACATTTGTCTTCACTTCACTTCCTTTTCGTCTGTTTGCTAAAGCATGAATGATGGAATGGAATGAGGAAATATTTTTTAATATCTCCAACGTCCTATACGAGTGTCAGCCAGGCTTTGCTTGCACCACTGAGTATGTGAGATACCGTAATGCGTAATGTGAGATACGTAAAGAAAGCAACCAACGTTCGATTGGGGTAACCAACCTGCTCAGTATACCAAAAATAAATCCACATGATTGGGGTAACGTGAAACATGTGTTGGTTTGTTTAATTTTTTGCTTGTTTTGTTTATAATGCGACAAAATTGAGTAAGAGCCCCAGAATGTAAAGAGCCCCGGAAATATTTAGAGCCCCGGAAATATTTAGAGCCCCGGAAATTATTAGAGCCCCAAAATGTAAAGAGCCCCAAAATGTAAAGAGCCCCAAAATGTAAAGAGCCCCGGAAATAATTAGAGCCTCGGAAATAATTAGAGCCCCGGAAATAATTAGAGCCCTGGAAATAATTAGAGCCCCGGAAATAATTAGAGCCCCGGAAATAATTAGAGCCCCAAACATGAATGCAGATAGAGCCTCAAATATGAATGGAGGCCATGCGACAAAATTTAGATAGAGCCCCAAAATAATTTATGTTTAAAAATGAGCAACATAAAATGCATATGAATCCATAAACTAAATACCAAACCCAAAACCATTTAGGAAACTACATTATGAACTGAAGCTTTGGAAAAGGAAATAAACGTACATTTACGCATTTCGTAATAATGATTTTTGAATAAATCGAACAATGGAAAGATTATTTATTGAAGCTGTGCATAAAGAATTTTTCCTACAAGCTACTGCATTTCGTTACTGAAAATGTGCAACAGGAATTCAAAACATGTAAAATATTAATTATTTATTATTAAAAATTAATTAATTTGTAACTATTTAATAAAATATATGTAAGCAGTAATTGTCAGACATAAAAATTATTTCACTTAACTAACTAAAACTATTATACATATAAAAGTTGAATTTATGCAGACCAAATGCCGTCATAAAGCACATTAAATCTTACAGATTTTTGAGAAAAGCATCCCTTATAATTAACTGCATCATAAAACCTAGGATTTACAATCTCATCATTATTAGGAACAGGAGACTTTGTAATCATGAGACGATGAGGAATTCTCCTACTCCACAGATATCCCAGAGATGGTTTTATACGGTATGATCCCGTGTAATCCGTAACTGCAATGTTTGTAAGGAAAACTGTTATGTCCATTGATTTCGCCATCCACTCCAGCAAATTGAGAATTGCTTCCTGTTTAGCATGCCATCCTGTTTATTTTATAAAATACAAAATTTTGAAAACAAATAATTGGTAATATAATTACGTAGCAGATGTGTAAGAAATCAATCAATACAATGTAATGAATATTTTATGTATCGCAATTATTCATTGATTTACTTTTATCTACGCGGGTGTCCAAAGGTCGTTCGGGATAAAATATAAATCCAATAGAATCAATGACCAGTAAACGAAGTCGGGCAATCAGTAAATCACGTTGCAAAAGCCATGATGTCTTTATACCTTTCAGAGAGTTGATAAGGTGATCCACGCAGTAAACACGTTTTACCCTTATGCGATCAGTCAACTGAAATTAAATGCCAAATCATATGAATTTTTTTATTAAAGAATGAATTATAAAAGCAACAAACGGCAACTTTAACCCTTATATAACACATATTATGAAACTGCTTTGAGATAGTTATATTAATTTAGACTACCTGCATGTCATTATCGCATAATTTTAGAAATCGTTGATGGCGGAAATCCAATTGTGTGTCGTAAAAAAGAACGGTCCTTGGATAATCATTTTGTTTCACGACAACACTAGCAAAATGCATTGCCATGTTGGTTTTTCCACAACCGGAATTACCAAACGCTTCAAAAATCAATCCAGGCGATAGTCCACCACCAAGTAAACGGTCAAACCTTACGAATAAAAAAATATTGTAACATTAATAAATAATTAATGCGCCTTAGAAATTTATAAGTAGATTGCTTTATATGCAACTAAAACCAACGCCGTAGCACATAAAGTATAATTACAAATACACGATTATTATGATATAGTGTCTTACCCTTCGATATCTGTGCTGATTAAATCCATGATTTTTTAACGTCACATTTGTAGGTTGGATTCAAATTTCAAATAACACATAATCACTATAATTATTAAAAATTATTAGATTATGATTACGAGTATTGGTGGGTCATTTGTGGAATGCTTAAAAAACTTTGTATTTTGTGTGCAGACATATGATGAAGAGGAGGACGAGGAGGAGGAGGAGGTAAAGGAAGTTATCCTAATCTGTCAACCCAATAAGCAGAGCGATTGTACAAAAACAACACTGAATGCTTTTGGGCTAGTCTTTTATGCTAGCAAATGAACAGATTGCGTTGCTCCTTGTTGTATTTGATTGGGTTGAGTGAGTTGTATGGATACAGCCTTCAGAATGATGCATTGGTATGTATAAAAAAGAATATGGGTTTGGTGTTTGATTGGCTACTCGTTATGCATTTATATTAAGCCGTCCATAAGCAAATCAACTTTTCGCATTCAAATGTCTTTTATTTTCAATTGCTTCAATATATTCAAACTCAAGTTTCGAATTTAATTACTTTCTCCATTACCCGACAGTCAAAGCTATACATGTTAGCAAAATACAGAGAAATCGATGATATTGATATGCATAATATATTAAATTGTATATAAAATTCCATACATACGTAGTAGCATCTGCATATAAGTACGATAATTTATGGAATAACTCAATTCGTCGCATATCACCCCATACGAAAAACACATGAACACATAATATCCAATGCATTTTATGGATTAATTTGTTGCATTATCCCATTCCTTAGTGCATTACATCGGAAACGTCCACTGGATTACATCAACATACCCCAAATCCAAAAAATGCAAGAACTCGAGCATGACTCAACTTGTTGATCTGGTTGAGATCCAATCTACTTTAGGTATTTGCAGCCAAAGCACATTGTTCGTTTTCAGTCGAGTTGAAAACGTCATTTTCACTCGGAATAATTTTCTTTTAAATTTATGATACTTAATTTTTTTTAAAGTAAAGATTCAGTAAAAGTTTTTGTTTTAAGTTGATTGCTGAGTTTTGTGGTTGTGGGGTTTACGATCATTAACTTTAATTGTAAAATTTGCTACCAAGTTAGTAGTTTTTCTGGAATATTTATGTTCAATTAAAAATCAAAAATAGTAATTACCGGGATAAGAAGGATTGATCGAGGAGGAAGGGGATTATAGCGGTTCTGATTGACCTATCGTATCGTAAGTGTGAAATATGACCTGTTAAAAGTTGGCTACTCCAGAATTTTTAAGTAATTATAAATTTGGTATTTTGAAAATATGAAACAAATATAGACAAGACGGGCAGCAGTGTCTACTTTAACACATTTTTAGTAGATTTGCTTTTTATCAAAGTTTTTATTCTCTTAGTTAGTGAAATTATTAATAATCGACTACTACTGATTGTGAATTTGATTTACTCGAGCAGGATAGTAATTAAATCTGAAACACGTTCCGGAGGTGCCTTTAGAGGCGGGGGTCAGGTACGAGGTGAAGTAAGCGTTTCTTTTAACCGTTGGCGTACTTTGGAGTGTCAGGAACAGGTCACCAGAGAAGATGGCAGCATCAGGATCACGAAATGGATATGATATGGAGGAGGACATTACGGAGAGTAATAAGGATATTTTCTACAAAATTGTAAGTGTAACAACTAAAATTTTTAAAACATATTATATTATGCTACCACGAAGCAATATTACAATTTGTCTTTATATTTAAATTATGATGATTTATAGGACAACAGTAAGAGTCCCGAGGCCGAAATTCTGCGTTTTCCGGTTATCAAGCAGTTGTCAAAATTGCAAAACTTTAACAAGCCAACAAGTAGCAAACTTGTATGCAAACAGCCAAGTATTCGTGAGCTCGGAGTTCATGCAGTTGCCAAATTAACTCCAAGTGTTTTCAATTCTATGATGGAAAGGAAAGGAGGACAAGGTTTGATTGAAGCAAGGACAGGGACTAGTTTTGAAAATCGGGATAATACCCAACTTGGAGTCACAATTCCAAAGTTAATACAGTTTCCAATAACGGTGGCAGTAGAAAATGACGATGGACAAGAAGAGGGTCAGGATAACGTGAACCAAATAGCAGACTTAGTTGACGAAAATGATGACGAAAGAAATCAAAATGAACTACCATCAACCTGGTTTCAAATTGATCTGAATATGTATGATGGAATTCAGGTAAGTTTATTTTGTTATCAATTAATTTTATATGGTTTATGATGATTACTGAATACATCATAATAGGTTTCAGATGTACTGAAGAACAATGATATATGATATTGTATTTTTGTATAGATGGGGATCACTGAAAATGGACTGGTATGGTCTTGCTGTCGGAACCCAACTCATGAAGATCCACCTCAAGAAGATGTTGTAGATGTAGATTTCGGTGAAGATGAAGACGACGGCGATTTTGGTCCGGCTGAAGACGGTGACGGTGACGGTGACGAAAGTGAGTCTGAAGATGATGACGTGGACATTGAGGCCCCAGAAGTCGGCTTACTGCAGTTTTACGTTTATTCTCCTATTAAGTTTAAGTTGATTACGGTAGCATCACGTCCAATTGTTGGAACTGGTATCACCACATCAAAGGTATTCGAAACCGTTTCTAATAACGAAACCTTCAAGTTTCTACTCATGTTGACAAATGCAAACGAGGTATTGGCTTTTGATCTGATTAAAAAAGAATTTGGTCCAGTTTTACTTTTGCGAGTATCAGATCGTCGCCAAATTACATGTTTTAATGAAATTCATATCATGTATGAGCACAAGCAAATTCTTGTTTTGGAAAAGTTACCCAATCAAACCCTGAAATCCATCGTAATCTTTCAATTTCCTTCAAATTGGAAACAAGTCTCTGTAATTGATTTAGGGCAGTTTCAGATTAAATTTGCCATCCAAAATAATCTGTGTGCAATATTACGTAAAGGTACTACTGAATTGATAATTACTACATGGACGCAATTAATTGAAAATGCCACCTCTCTGGTCCCAATCACAAGACGCGCTCTACATTCCTCAATTAAAATAACGCATGATTGGCACATTGATGCCCTACCCGAAAATGGCATTTCTATTACTATGATGAAACATGGAAATTTTCAGTTTTTAAACCTTGATCCACCAATGGTGGTTGTTGATGATAATACAAATGGAAAATCCATTTACAAACTATTCCTTTTTGATCACTCGCAGTATGCTGAACTGCAATTTCAAGTAAGTGGTCGCATTGGTCAGTTAGGAGATAGATTTACCAGATTTGTAGCTATTCCTGGAGATTTCAGTCTTAGCAGGATGTTAATTCGAAATCGAATGATAACAGACTATCAGGTTATATCATTTTGGAAAAACAAAGAGGGTGTAATAACTGATTCTGTGAGAAGTTTACCTTTTGAGGATTGGTATGTCCCTACGGGACACAACATGATCCCAACTAGAAAAGCAATACTCGGTATAGCTTTTTGCAAAACAATTGGCTTTTATGCAGTGTTATTTGCATATGAAAGTAAGTTAAATGTAAACATTTACGAACCATCTGCAAATTTGCGCATTGTAAGGGCTCTCTCTATTGTAGAACGTGTGACATCCAGGCACTTTCGTGTAGTTGACATCAAAAAAGTTTTCATGACATTTGAGCCCGATTTATTGTCTGTCAATTTGACTTTTGATTTATCCCGTAATGATGATGATAATGATAGTCACGCAAGTGTGTTTACTGAGGCATATTGTTATCCTTTAATGCTAGAAGAACGACAACAATTATTGGACAATTAAACCATCCATATTTTTCAAACAAAATGTGGTGTACTTTAAAATGTAAATATTCTCACGGTTAAACTAGTGTATTCAATAATCATGTATAAGGAAATAATGTGCAAATTCATTCCATATTGTTTGTGGCTAGCAATAACGCAGAATCTGTAATTTTATAATTTTAGGTGTAAAGTGTACTAGACGAAAAATTTAAGTGTAAGTATAACTTGTATTCTTGATGTGTTGCTTATTGTATTCGGAGTTTTAAAATTTAATTTAAACTGTTAGCTTTTAATGAAGATTACGACAAGGTATAGAGACATTTATGTATAATGTCTACTTGAAGTTGTCAATTAATGAGTCGTTAGAATTGTTAGTAGGTATGCAAGGTCATTGTTCTTGATGAGTTAGTAAAGATGAGGTATATATCGAATAGATTTACTGTAGATGTAATATTTTTAATTGCCAAACGAATATGATAACATGATTTGATATATTGAAAGTCTATATTGATTTGTCATGTGCTGCGCCTAAATAAACGAACTATTACTTATAAAATTACTTTCTAGTTTACGTGCGTTCATTTTAAAAACAGCTTGTTATAATTTCATCCGTCTGTCTATGCGTTATGAAAACCACTCAAATGATTTAAAACAAACTGATATGCATTTTTGATTTAGCTTCATGCATAAAACATAAAACATGAACAACAAAGTATAAGCTTAGAGAATAACGTGTATCAAATTATATAAGTGTATGGAAGAAAGCCACCTCTTTCACAAATCACAAAACTGTCATTTAAAAACTTATGAATATGAGCCTACAACGGGGCAACATGAAACCTTGGATTATCAGGTTGGCCTACTCGATGCTTGTTTACTAGATTACCGGATCAGATCTCCTCCCATCGAAAGTATTTCCAAATTTAGTTTTTATCGATTCAATGATTCACAAAGAATGAAAGCCGATTGTTAGAAATAAGTAGTGAGAGGAAAGCTCATGCATAGTCATATACAGTTCAATGCTCGAACTTTACATCACATATTATCCTTTTCACGTTTTAAGCAAAATGTTTGAAAAATAGGAAACCTTGCAAAACATATTACACCAAAGGAATTCTACTTCACATTTCTCAAAAAAATTCGATAAGATTGATTCAGTGTACTCAAATACCCATCAAAAATATTATTACAAGTCGCCTCCACTATTCGCGGCTTAAATCTATTCGGGGCTCAAATATATCAGGGGTTCCACTTGAGTTGAGGCTCCAAATGAGTTGGGGCTCCAAATGAGTTGGGGCTCCAAATGAGTTGGGGCTCCACGTGTGTTGGGGCTCCACGTGTGTTGGGGCTCTCACGTGTGTTGGGGCTCCAAATGAGTTGGGGCTCCACGTGTGTTGGGGCTCCAAATGGCCTGAGGCACCAAATGAGTTGGGGCTCCACGTGTGTTGGGGCTCCAAATGGCCTAACCTCAACTCAATGAATTGAGGTTCAACTTGCGTTTGGGCTTGACCGCTCCTACATTCATTCATCACTTATCTCTATTCATAAACGTCAGAGTTGAAGCTGGTTAGGTATGACCGTGTATGCAAATCAGAAACAAGTCTCACCAAATTCATTTGCAAATAAATATGGACATACAAAATGCTACAATTTCCAACTTAATATTGTTCAAGCAAGTAATAAAAAGAGGACGCGAAGTGTATGCAAAGTTATTAGTTCCTAAACGAATATAAGTACATGATATTTATCATTATTATCAACGATTTGATTGACAAGTTTTTAATTGAACCTTATCTTCTGAAAAAAATTACTTCCGGTTGCTTACATAGGGCAAAGAGCAAAAACTGAGTGGTACAAAGAAATTAATGATTTCAATATGGAAGGATGTAAAATTTTGTTAGCAATTTAATATTTTTATATCAATGATTTTTAAAGATTTTAATCTTTTTATAGTAAGGATTTTTTAAATTTTTTAACTTTTTATAGGAAGGATTTTTTAAAGATTTTAATCTTTTTATAGAAAGGATTTTTTAAAGTTTATTAACTTTTTATAGGAAGGATTTTTTAAAGTTTTTTATTCTTTTTTATAGGAAGGATTTTTTAAAGATTTTAATTCTTTTTTATAGGAAGGATTTTTTAAAGATTTTAATCTTTTTATAGGAAGGATTTTTTAAAGATTTTAATCTTTTTATAGGAAGGATTTTTTAAAGTTTTTTATTCTTTTTATAGGAGGAATTTTTTAGAATTATTATTTTTTATAGGAAGGATTTTTTAAAGTTTTTTATTCTTTTTATAGGAGGAATTTTTTAGAATTATTATTTTAAAGGGTTTTTGTACATATATTTACAAATATTATATACAAAGAGTGGTTCAGAGGATTACTTGCCAAGTTTCTTTTTATTGGCAAGTTGAGCTTCATTGAGCCAATAAAGTAATTGTTCCTTGAACCACTCATATCCCCCATTAACCTCATGTTCTATGTATCCATCGAATTGTTGAATCAAATCGATTGCATGGAATACATGAAGCGTACATGGGTTTCTAATTGGGGGATTATGTACAAATTTATGTACATTTATTGGAGGAATAAAGCCCAGTCCCATTGCGGATCTTAATGTAAATGCTACATTAAAAACTTTTTGTTTGTAGCGTTTCATTTCATTTTGATCCCGCCAAAGGCAATCAAAATAATCAATCCTTTTATTATGAAAATGAAGCAACACTTGATGGTAGGTGTTGATCAACTTCATTTTCTTAGGATTTTTGGGATCTGAGACATATTTGGGCTTAAACTCAATCAAGACTGACACGAAAACGTGGT
>JAQGAG010000066.1:0-29188 GCA_034696835.1 Lepidocyrtus lignorum
AAGAATGGCAACAGTGAAAAGCATCCTTCCCCCTTCAATAAAAATTTCCCATGCATTCCACAACCTCCATCTTCATTCTATTGGCAGTTTTATACTCTGCAGGAAAAAAAATGTCTGGAAAAAGATGTACTTTTTCTCCATGAATTTACATATTATTGCCATTCACAAGTAACCTTCTTCACCGACTATAGTCATGACAGTTTCTTTCCCTTATATTGTCCTAGTGGAAGTGATTGAGTCATTTTTTTGTAACGGGGACACCACCAACTACCATCCCCCGAGTTGAATTGAAGCTTGGTGTCCTCAGCGGAAATAGATGGGAAGCATATACCTATAAGAAAATAATGGTATGGATGAAGATGAAGTTGGGAAAGTCCATAACTTATCCACTCTCTCAATTCATGGAGTGTCCCACTCGTTATCATGGAGAAAGTAGCTATTATAATATAATTTTACATTTAAAAAAGACTCCACCGGAATTCCAAACGTTTATTGGTAGCAGTTTTTCTCCCCCTCCGCCCATACTCTCCCTATTATTTGGAGTACATCAAGAACAAATAAAATATCCGCATGTTTCCAATAAACCTGAGTGAGAGAGTTTATCAAGACAAATCACATTTCTTTCTCCACCCCATAAAAGAACAATTCATCTGCATATTGGAGAGAAATTGCTGGAAATAAAGAGCAATATATATTTTTTTTTCCTACGAGAAATGATACTTTTTCATTCCACCTCCGAATATAATCGTCCTTCCAAAAATAACAATAGAAGAGATAAAAAGTTGAATACATGCATAGAGATAGGGAGGAAGAGCATCATTCTGTGTGAATAAAGACGTGTACGACCTGTCTCTAAGCTTTTTTTTCGTTTCCTGACTTTTCACGCTTGACTTACACTTCACACATATGCCTATTTACACTCCAGCCCCCGACGTCAAGGTAAAAAAATTTGTGTGGTGTAACGGTGCGCTCACATATAACATAATCCATATTATTGGCGAGGAGAAATAAAGAGAAAAGAAAATGGAACAATATTGGCTTGCCATATAGTCGACTTCACATTTATTAGAAAACAAATCCTTTTTACCTCTCACTTGTCCCATGTTTAAATAGCATTTGTGATTTTATGGTGATGCATTTCATCCTCATATGTATTTAAATTATGTAAATACTACATTTATATTGGACCATGTTGAGGACCAACTGTTACCCCGCTAGAGTTCTTTTTTCTATATAACAGCAGGTGTTCTGCTCAAAGTTGGAATTTCCCTTTTAAAGAAATATAGTGGGGGACGGGAAAGGGGAATCCTGACATTTCTGTTTTGTCTGCGTCAATAAAAAAGGTATCTTTTCCCTAGTGAAAGGTTTTGTAGATTTTTCCCCAAGTTATTTTTTGCCGGGTTTGAGAAGGAAGCCAACATTCACAGCAGGGAGATTCTTTTTTTTTGGCACAAAATGTTTGCCTGAGCATATTATGTATTTTGTATAGAACATGGGCTTTGGGATCAACTCTAAAAATAAAAAAATACAGATTTCCTATTTATTTTCCTTCTTTGGCGAGAATACATTTTACACATTTACCTGAAATTTTCCCATCCTTTCCTTCACCCTTTTTTTTTGCCATTCTGCTTTCTCCAGATTGGGGAGCTTAAGCTAAGTCCCCAGTTTTCGGAGACCTTGTCCTTTCAGTAGAATTTTTTGAAAAATGTTATTAGCATGATTTCTGATGAGCCTCTCTGCATTTCCGTTTTATTTCCGAGATTAGCATCCAAAGCCGTGAGTAAGTAGATTGTACAGAAAGCTATTTATAAAAAGGGATATAATGATCTGACAATGGTTTAGTATAAAAAGGAATATAAGTTTTATTGCACATCCCATCAGCCATCCAGTAGAAAATACTCACGTTCACTCTTCTTTATTGTGGAGGGGAGAGGATTTCCCCATTTTGCCATGTTCCTATTTAATATATTAAGCTAAAAAATGAAATGCTTTGATATAGACATAATATTGTGGGCTATTCTGACTTTCTTTTTCCCCTTTCCCTGATATGAATATGAATGTACATTGTTTCATTGATCGTTCTATTTTTAGCCTTTTCTCTCCAATCCATATGTACATCTTGCCGTTTTTGTTTTGTAGCCTCCTTCCCCATAAATTCTTTACTAGGCTCCATCTCTTCCACCAGAACCGTTCGCAATATCCGTGCCGCCACCACGATATAGCCCACCACTTTCCCTCACTCCAGTTGAGAGTGGGAATGGCTATATATGGACGTTTTATTTGCTCTTCATTCGGCTGGGAAAAAAGAGACTTTTTTTGATAGACGGTTAACATATGGCTTGTGGAAAGTTGTTCTTTAGCTGTTTTTGTTTCAGTTGGAAAGGACCGGATAGCCAGCCATCAAGCATTCAAAAGCCTTGATACGATGTGTGACTCTGATTACAATTGCGATGGATAAAAATAAAAGGAGAGAGAAAGGAAAAGAATGGAACATGTTTTTATCTGCCGTGAATGAAACAAAAATTAAAAAGGATTCCTGTGGGAAGGTGATCTAGTCAAACACGCTTATTAAAAAAAGGGGGAGGGAAATTGAAAAATTATTTAGATTTTCCAGCAACAACATCCCTACATGCAATTACGAAGGAACAGTATAAACTTTGCAAAAGTTGGCAGCAAACAACATAAAACTATGAAAGGGGGAAGAGAAAACAGGATAATAAAAATGCATAAAAGCAAAATCAAATTTTTTATTCGTGAAAAAATTATTTCATTGTATTTCTTTAGGGGAAATCACTCATCCCATTAAACTTGAGAAAAAGAGAGAAGGAAACCGTATGTCATCCAAGTCGGCCTCCTTTTGTTTGGCTTTCCATTATCAAGACAGAGAAAGTTATTACTTGAGCTTTGGGTTTCACCTTAATCAGCCTAAACAACATGTCACCATTTGTTGGCAGCAATAGAAAAAAACATCCAACAAGCAGAAACAAAACAGGAAATATAAGCAACTTCTCTCGGTATCTTTCCACAAAAAGCTGAACTCAGTTGGGAGTCAAGATATGAATTAAAAACTTTCCAGAATGATGCAGGTATCCGTGTAATACGGTGAGAGTGGGGGACACTTCCCTCTCCCAAGTACATGCATATACCTAAGATAAGTGCACGTACCTACTTATCACTCCAGATCCCATATTATAGTTCTTAGTAAAGCGGAATAGAGAGAAGTGGGTCTGGAAACAATAATGGATGTTGGAGGAGGAGGCCTCCTTTGCCAAAATAATTTATCCTTACCTTACTTCCCCCTTTTTGAAGAAGCGACACGAGTCATTAGTTATTCTTACAATGGGCTTCTAGTCCTCCGGCATATGTGACAGTATGCACATTTAGAATTATTTCTCTTTTTATTTGGTTTCCTGTCGCCAGCCTGTTTTTTGGTTCGAGGCGGAAGATTTGTATTACGGTTTAATATCACACGGGAAAAAATATATGTTTTCCAGGCCATACGTGTTTGCACATGTGATTATGGGCTCCCTTCCTAAACTAAAAAAAACTTCTCTTCTATCATCATCAATCACAGAAAGCAAAGCAACTTGTCACTCATTTCTCTTCCCGGTTTTTTCCTATTTATGTTAACACTACGGTTTTTTCCTCGAAAAATAACTATATTTCGTAGGTGTAATGATGCTATATGTTATTTTGGGGTTTTGTGGAACACGAGCATTTCGGTTAAAAATACCTTCCAATTTTGCATATTATAGGTGTGCTTGTTTCCCCTCCCATTCCAATGAGCAAAAAGTGGGGGAGAAAGTGACACTGACACTATAAATGTTTTTTTTTTCATTTGCTTTCCCTCTCACTGATTGATGGCAATCCCGATGCCAAATTACTTGACAGCCTCCAAAATATTCCTATTAGGGGAAGTAAATCCTTCTTAAAAATTGTGATGGAATGTGTGACGCTACGGCTTAAAGCATAAAAAAGTATGGATTTGGCAGAGGGAAGGGGGAAATTATTTTTAAAATTATTATCTCGGAAATGGTACAAGATTTATAAGGGGACTTGGAGAAAGGAATGTATTGAGAGGGGGTAAACAAGTAGTAAATCTTCCCAACACTTGGCCTCAGCTTATATAAGAAAGTTGGGGACAATAAATGGGCCACTATAACATCTACCTAGTTCCTATTATGTTCCCAGTGATTGGAAAACTTTGTTTAGCCACTTTCTCTTGTCATTATTACACATTGCTACACACCTTTGGTGCCACCTTTTACATGTTCCTCGAGAAGATTATGAGGTGGCTATACATACCCACGCTTGATTTACTTTTACTCATCCTTGAAAAACTATTACTTTTTAGTTTGTGTCGAAAGTGGCCAACTTTTTACCTAATAAAAGCGGAACTGTATTGTTAGATAATATCAGTGGAAAAACTTTCTCCCATTTTATATGACGAAAATAATTGCTTTACTGTAAACGTCGTTGACTTTTCCACTATTTTTAAAGAGAAAGAATGAAAAAGTGGTGAAGCTGACCTGCTCTATTTCCCGCTTACAGGGAGACAGTGGGACATGTTCAAAAATGGCCATTATTAACTTTTTTTGATTTCCTGCAAAGAAATGCGGCAGTGAAGTCGATATGAAATGGGTCTCTAGTAATTCTACAAGATGAGCTTGTGTGAATGAGCCTGATCCTCATCTCCAATCCTTCACTAGTCCATACAACCGAGAGAAGAATGGGTTGGGAGAAGTTGAAAGGATGGGATATTGGATCTTTTATGGAAGTGGATTATTCCTTCCTCCTTCCATTTCTTCTCCCATCGGGTATATTGATTGACTCACGTCATGTATGAAGACGCGAGGAAAGTGAGTGGAAGAATGGAAAAAATATGAAATGGAAGGAGGCACATTCCCACCACTCTCATCCCAGCCAAACTAACGACTCACGATCCTCACATTTTTGTCAGTTGCATTCCTCCATTTTCTATGCAAATGTGATATCAGCCTCCTCCATCCCTACATCCTTTTCCCCATTTCTTCCACCCGTTTTCTTCCCTCGTTTTCCCTCCTACCCACCTCCATCCATTGTTATGCCCAAGCACGAGTAAACATCCCGGCCTCGTGCAGAAATCCACTTCTCTCATCAGATTCTTCAACTTAATCTGCAAACAAAGTTGGCTACTCCACTAGGCGCTTACGGTCTCCTCTCAATCAGCTGCTGATTAAATGAAGGGGCCCATTCTCCAGGAAAAATCATTTATCATTGATCGATAAGAAAAGTTCAGATCAATGGAATGGATTACTTGTCAAGTGTAAAAAGTAGTCAGGGGGGAGCATTTTGCCGAAATGGCTGGCTTTTTCCACCGTCTAACTTTCAAGTACCGTTGAGGATGTGAGATGGGAAGACTCTTTATATTATGCAAGCATACCTAAAAAATGGAGCTCTTCTCCCCCACTAAAAGGAACTCATAAACTCCCGACAGCTTCCCATTAATGCATTGTACTCTGGTAAAATATGACTTTCCAAAGTATCTTTCAAACTGATCGTATCATAATCATCGGCATCATCATCCTCCTGGAAACCTCCAACAGGAAGAAGGCCAGGTCTGTGAGGCTGCCATCGACGAGATATGAGCCGGGGGAGAAGACGACAATTAGACCCAACCCAGCACACACATTCCACCGTGGCAATTATCAGTAAAATTTTACTTTTCAGTGACAACTAATTGAAATGACATCAAGATGATTATTATGAAATTGCCCTAACAAAACTTTCCCATCCCGATTTCAGAACTTGTTAATTACAAAGAAGGAAACAATTAGCAGAAACGGCGAAAGTCAATTGAGTGGCCTACCTTTAATTATCCCATTCTCGGATTGGAAAAGGGAAGTCGAAATTTTTTTAGAGTGTCATTAGCGCTCCTCACTTGTAACCTTTTGATATGGTAGTGGCATTATCATCATCGTCATCATTACAAGACATAAAGTAGACCCTTTACTTATAAACATCCCCTTTCGCTAGGGTATACAAACCTGTTTAATTATCCCCAACTAGTATAATGCTGAATGGCTGGGTTGTTAAACTAACAAGGGGGGAAATGGAGTCTAAAAAGAATCAATAATTATTTAATTGACTTTTTCCCCCTAAATGGAAAGCAATGACTTGGTTTGCTTTTATTTCAATGCTTTGAAATGGAATAAGTCAAAATGGATATCCCAGGCATGGGAGAAGAGATACACTTGAAATGGGAAATAGGATACAGCAGACATCCATCTACATCCACACAGTCTCATGTAAATTCTCTTGGGATCCTAGGTTGAAGTAAAGCGTGTCTATATTCAACTCTAATTAGAAAAAAGAAGGTAAAGTATAAATGGAATAGATCCTCTGCATGGCTGACTATTATGGTTATATATAGATTCCCCTAACAAAAGGATGATAAGGGAAACTGAGAGAAAGCTTTTTTGAGAAATGATTTCACTCACTTTCTCCATAGCTACGGCACTCATTCCTTAAGCATTCCGTTTTTTCTTCCCCCCATTTTCTATATAGCTGGCTACAAAAGTCGATCATTGTGGAGCTGGAGCAAACCACTGTATTTTCCCGAGATGAAACACTTTTCTCTAAATTTTATGTGGAGTAAGCTAAAAACCTGCTCCAGTCATTTTTCAAACTGGGAAGGGGGAGAGCTTTTACCTGCGCAATAAACTCACTCATCAAATGGGAAAAGCGATTGAATGCAGATGCTTTTTTTCACTGGACTCTTAATCCCATAAACTTTCTCCTCAATTGCCACTCATATTTACCAAAGAGGGAAGAAGGGAGGTAGTGAAGCTGAATGTAGTCATTTGTTTCTTTTAAGGAGAAAGGAAGTAAAGATAGATTCTTCCTTTTCTTTATTAGTTGTTTTTAGCTTTGATGATTATGAATAACGGAAGAAAGTTTTTTCTTCTTTGAATAGAAGATTTCGCTTCAAAAACAAAGACTGATGGCTCCCTGGAGAGCTTCCCAGAAAACTAAATTTTTTCCCAATACAAAGCCGGATGGGGACAAGAAGAAGCATTATGAAGTTGGATTGAATTGTACAACATGGTGTAGTAGTCACCAGCTTACTTTTATAGGCATTTACTGTAAAATATAATTTTCTCCTTGAGATTGTTTATCACTAAATCAAACAATTCCGGTGGAGAGTCGGGTTTATAAAAAACAAGTGGAAGCATTTGAGATGAAGAGGGATGACGAAAAGGGGAAAATCTGGAAGGAAATGAATTTTAAATGGAATTATATTCCCTATTTATACACGAGCATGTTTGAGCTTCCGTTTTTCCCAAAAGTGGAACAGGACAAGGATGCTAATTCCGTTGCAGATGATTTCATTTTGCTTGTATAAAATAATAATATTTTCCTGTGATTAGCTGACGACAAAGAGACAAGAAAAGTGTTCCAGACTGTCTGGAAGTTTATAAATAAACTTGAACGGAAGGAGCCAATAAAGCTTGGGAAAATTTCCCATCTTGGCTTCCAGAGGAGGATCTTACTGCTTTCTTCTTAACTTTTTTTCTTGGTAGGAGGCCTTTACAATATGGATAATATGTTTGGCTTCCCAAATTAATTGAAAAATTTTGCATTTCATCAGACCATGGATATAATTCTATGTCTGGAAACTTTTTTTTAAAAGAAAAGCATATATTTTCTGATCTTTTTCAATCCACAGCTAAAAAAAACTTTCATGTTGTATCAAATTAAAAATGATGATAATGAACCTCAATGAAATAAAATGAATTTTTTTTCAATGCGATGCGAATATTATTATAACATATGTTTTTTAAGGCCCCTTAAATTAATACAACAAATGATTTTACTCACGTTCAACCACTTGACTCCAACTTATCGTTAGTCCTCTCCACCATCCCATACATTTTTCGAGTTCATGACATTTCGCATGATCAGGCTTCCACGCTAAAAAGCCCTTTTTCATTTTTTTGATGAGCTTGCCATATCAACTCAACCGATCTTTGCTGATCTTGTAAATTAGTGGAATGGAGGAGAGGGAGAGAAAGAATCTCGTCACAGAATTCCTCATTCTCTCCGATCCAATTCATATATTTTAATTTGCTCGAGGTTCCTTCTCAACCCAGCACGCACAAACATGCAGTGGCGAAGGATTGAATTCCAAAAATAAAAGTATAATTCCATTCTAGCATAACAAGTTGGGATTTGGGATGAGTGAGAGCGGTGGCAATTTCCGCTTAAAATAGCTGAACAGTCTATTTTTAAAAATATAAATCTCTATAGTTTTGCAAAGCTATAGAGCTCTTTTTGTGTCATCCTAAAGGAAATCTGGGACGCTAGACGAGATTTAAAAAACTTTTTAACGTTAGATAGTTCGCTGTTGTTGGTAGGATATGGTATGTAATATGAATGTATGTATATAAAGCCTAGGCTTATTATATTCATCTGGCAACTGGCATTGAATTCCGAATTCTTAATCTTGAGCCACACACAGTCCATTCCTATATTACTTTTAAAATTAGAATTTGATGTTGATTGTGATTTGATTGCCTTCTCCAGAAAAATTCTTTTTTCATAGAAATTTATAAAAAACAATCCGAGTCAAATATGAAAATGCTTAGTTTTCTCACTTCTCCTCCTTCCCATTTTCTTCATAATAAGATGCAGCAGACTTTTGTCTTCTCAAGTCAGCAGATGTTACACACTTGTTCCACCACTCAATCTGCTGCTCTCCACTCTTTCTCCCAGAAATGAACTAATAATATGTATTATCGGAAGATGTGTGAAGTTGCCTATACGTGCAATAATAATGTTCCTTTGATAATGTCCAATTTGCATGTAAAGTTGATATTCTAAAACTTCCAACCAATTCTGTTTTTGTTTCACACAATCTGAGATTAAATTGAATATGGTGCTGAGCACCCAAGTTCTAAAGCACAATAAATTGATTTTTAACATGAGGATCATGACCATGCGATGATGTGATGAGGAGGATAAAAAAAGTAGGGCGGTGGTGGCAGTGCATGAGGCTTTTGGCTTCGGATCGTGTCAGCAGCGTAGCACCACACCAGGAGCGTTTTTCGTTCAGACTTTTTCTAATCCTGTTCATCATCATTATCATCATCATCATCAATCCATGATAAATTCCGGAAAATTGTATAAAAGACTGCGATAAAGATTACAAATGACAAAAAATTAGCCACCATTCACATTTATGAGGATGAAATTGGGATGGTATTAATAACGCATCTTTTGCATTTTTATTGGGCTACGTGTGTTCCCGTTGACGACAAGGAAGGGTACACCTTCTTAAAATAATATTCTAACTCAAGCAGGGAGAAGTGGCTCATTTGTTACAAATGACAAAGGGGAAGTGGAACTACAGGCTAGTTATGAAAGCAAATGAGATGGAAATAAAAAACGCTGGCTCCCTCCTCATTCTTCCTCATCCGTTTCCAGGCCCAATTTATTATGAGTGGATTATAAATACTAATGATCCCTTTATTTCCCTTAGAGAGGAGGAGGATGGACAGAATGTGTTCCGAATGAAATGAGCTGTGTCCCAATACATTTTTCATTTGTCTTTATTTACTTGGAGTAGAGCGTTAAAAAATAATGCTGGCAATGGCAACAACGTTTAATGCGTCGACATTCAGATATTTTTTACAAGACAGGAATCACCATGTTGTATAGGCAGTTTTGTAGAAATGTAAGGGAGTAAAATAGGATTCATCTTTCCTAGTTTCTTGTCTCCCTCTTTCTGTTTTCCTTCAATTTTGGCCCATTGGTTGAGATTAGCAAAGAGCATGCAGAATTCTGCATGTTAACGTTCCGAACGTGATCTGAAATTTTCTTCTCGAGCGATCGGGCTGAGCGAGAGGAGCAGAGGGGGAAAAATGGCCGTTATCTCCTGTCCCATTTCCCTATCCTTTTCATGGCCTTTTTTTAATATTGTGTACACGTGCAACACAGACTAATGTCCGGCATTCCGCATTTCCTTTTTGTGATAAAGGCTGGATTAAACAAGGGGGAAAAGGGAAGTTTAGGAGCATAAAATTATATTGCTTGTTTTAAAATTTTAAAATCAAATATTCCTCTGCTTTCCAAACTGCCCATTGTAAGACAACAGGATTTTTGCATGGTTGACTGCATGACTTGAACTGGACGTATTTAAGTTAACTGCTCAGAGAGAAAATGTAATTTTGACAACCGATGGCCTATTTCGATTTGAACAAGAAAGGGAGAGTACTCCCTCCACTCTCAATATGGAAGAATGAGACCGGCAGTAAAAAAAAGAGAAAAAAGTCTTTAGAGTGGAGGCCCAACTCGATATGAAAGCATTTGGCAAGAATTTTATTACAGTTGTGCAGGCTCCCTCCTCACTTCCATCCTTCAACTTTTCTCCAGTTATTTACTCATTTCTTTGGGTTAAAAACTAGCAATAAAAGGCAGAGAGTTTTGCTGTTGTTGCTTCATCCATGCACCATGTGCGGCACGTTTATCCCTTACTCTCAGGCTTTTTTGTATCCTTTCCCTTGTTGAGTTTGGCGTTGTTGGTGGGTCATGTCACGTCCCGGTAATAACGAGCCTAACTAAATGCACAATCATTTTATGTCCATTTCCATTCATATTCCTTTCTCCAGAATAATATATTTCCCCTGCAATTAGAGTGAATCAATCAAGCTGGATTTAATCCAATTTACAGCAAACAGCTGCTATTCCTCTTTCTCAAGTGAACGTGGTGGAGGCCAAGACTTGACTCTGGTCTGGAATAAGGAGTGTGGGATATTGGGGAAACATGGAGTAAGACGCTTATTGCTTTTGCTAAAAACATAAAACAAATTTAACATAAAATATATGTGACTTCCTGACAAGCTAATTGGGTTTATTATTGGATAACGAATTTCTTTTCGCTGAATGCAGCCAGCATACATGCAACCTTTCCGCCCCTCATCCTCACACGAACCATTCCGTGATGGTTGAGATGATCATGATCACGATAAACTTTTTTACTCCCTTACGCTCTTCCTGACATATGTGCTGACTGCTAATGTGTGACTCTCTGTTGTGGTTATTGGTGATAAGGTGAAGAAAGGCAGAACCGCTTATTTATTTATTGTCATGAATTAGGATATTAGGTGAAGGCAAATGACATGAGCCGTACAGTCTACTGACGAGTGACAGGGAGAAAGTGAGCTTTCACTGGAAATAAAAATAAGTCCCTTATTTCCTTTACGGATGCACATGCAATATTTTTTAAACAAAAAACCTACTCATATTACCATGAACAAAAAACTACCGCTTCAGTAAACCCACAGAGTACATATACGCATGGCTTATAATCTTCAATTTTTCTGAAAAAAATAATTGATCCTCGAAATCTAATTTCCTCGACAAGCGACAATATAGGGACGCGTACAGACAAGATCACTGAACCTTTTTTTACGCTATGAAGAAGAAAAACTCACTCAAGTTGAAAAAGAAACCAAGCATGAAGAGACACTTCCTAAATAACGAAGGAGTAAAAAATAAATATAATATCCTTAAAATGCTGTACTTATCCTACTACGCATTATTTCCCCAAGCTGATCCCTTTTTTCAGGAAAAAAAAACGTTAAACAAAAAGAGAGCACGTCCATCTACTTAAATATAAGCTGTTTATATATAAAAAAAGGGAGTCAGGTAGTCCAATTGCTTTCTCCAGATATATAGGAGAAGCCATACCAGAAATCCCTATTCCTTTCATCCTCCATACATAAATATACATACTTTACCTAAGTGGAAGAGAAAAGTGATGGGTCTCAAATGAATATATATATTGTATTTTGGATATATATAAGTCTTATAAAAAGAACTACATTTTATTTTTTTCACGACGACTGTCCAACTATTGTGGAATGCTTGATCAAGGTTTTTATATCTCGTTTTCCCCACTCTTCCATTAGCCAAAGGGGGAAAACGGACATTCTCTCAATCCATTCCATATCTTCCAGGAAGAGAAACAGCAGTAGTAACGAGACAAGACGAGAGTAGGAACGTGGAGTTGGGAGAGCTAAAAAATAGTAAGGGAACAATACCTGGAGGCCTGGTTGGAAGCTCGTAGGCGACTATAATACAGCGCTTTTCGCTACAGCTGCATAGTCTAACACATCTCATTCTCATGTCTATTATGACAGTATAAAGTGGTAGTGGTTATGGTTTGGCTTCTCCGAAAAAAACTAAACTCACACAAAAAAAGAATAGGAAACTGGTGAGAGGGAGCATGAGAGAGAGAGAGAGAATGGTGATGGTGGTGGTGGGTGAAAGTAGAATGCAGCAGAAAAGAGCACGAGAAGGAGCACACTGTAAGTGTAGATTGCCAAGTAAGATATGGCATGAACAGAGAGTAGCAAAAACTAAGGCACTGCCGTAGTCTCTTTAAATTTTACTCACTCTTCACAATCACCAGTCTAACCATGCATGGATACATTTTTATAACTTTCTTTCCAACTTTTTTCCCTCTCTATCCAACACAGACACAGGGAAAGTGAGAGAGAGAGAGAGAAAAGTTTTTTCTCTCTCCTTTCTTTGTAGAAGTCAGGACACACATTGATTTTTATGCATGGTGTGCACACACATGTGTGCCATGTCTAACTAAAACTTACTCCCTCATCGTCATCCTCAGCCTTGTACTTTGTTTTTGTCTTTTTGCTTATCCTTAATACTGTGGAGTTGGTGGCGAGAGAGAGAGCTTCGTACGCACCCGCACCATTAATTTTCACTTTGGATTGTCAACCACAGTGGAGCAATGGATGCTCCATTAATTTGCTTTTTTTACTCATGGCATTGTTTATCCTTATGAATTTTTAGCTGGTGAATGGTGATGATGTGGTCGCTGCTCCTTCCGCGACTCCTTACCACAACGTAGTCATGATCATTAGTGGGGAGAGGTCGGGGAGCGAAAGGAAGAAAAAAATGGTGAGTTGACGTTATGGACTTGCACTGATTGGGAAGGGGGAATCAGCATAGAGGAGAAAAGAGTAAAATATTTAATGTGATGATGATGGGATGTGAGCAAAGTCTGAAAAATTAGATCCTTTCCAACATCCATCCAGTTAAAAGGTTGGGAGGGATACTCGCTGGTGAAAAACGTTCTCAAACATCAAAGCAACTGTCTCTCTAGTTTCGAGTAGTTCACCATCATCCAAATACATAGTAAATCATCTCCAGGCGAAAAAATATGACTGGGAAAACCCAACTACACAATAATGCATCATGTGTGGAGGAATATGGAACTAGTGCCAGGAAATAAGAGTGGCCAAGGAAATCCAATTCCATCCCCCAAAAAAAACTTACAGACGGATGGATAGCGTTTCCCCACTCCATTTATTAATTCCATTTTTTGGAGTAATGGCTCCACTTAAATATTTCACTTTAATTTTCAGTGAAAAGTGAAACGTGGATGGGAAGCTGGGAGACTCTCCAAGCCTCCGAGCTGATGTAACATATGACATGACATGATGCTCTTTACTACTTATCAGCTTACATCATCACTTTCCTTTCCCCATCCCCATTTACAATGGAAGGTGCAGTTATTTGGGAGAAAAAAGTTTTTTTCCAGAAATAATGTATGGATCATTGCCAAAAGCAGCAGGTAACCCTTTTCCCCTTTGGAAGGGAATGGCATTGGAACGTCTAACATTTCTTTTGTTCTTTATTTTTCGGTTCAATATGTATAAATGATGCTACAAGTTCCCTTCTTTATCTTTCACATTATTTTCATGTTTTTTTCTCTATCAGTTACGATGATGACGATGGAGATGGAGAATGGACTCATCATCTTGTAGGTTTTATATTCTTGATGCTTACCGATCTTATCATCATCATCACTACCACCATGGTCAGAAAGTTCCCCATTCAGATGGAATGTTATCTTTTAATAATAAAACATTGCGTTAGCTTTTAAATAATATATAAGGGCCAAAAGGTACTTCCGTCGTGGAGTAATAATAGTTCATACATTATTAAGTTGTGAAGAAGCCACTCATTCCATGCGCAATTTTATACGCATATTGTGCAAGAGACAAAAAACTTTTTTTTTATTAAGTGGGGAATGTCTATGAAGAAAATACACATACTTAAATAGCTAAATAAGGGCGAAGGGCTCCACCGCTGACAATGACGAACATGATAGTGACGGTGATCCATGTCTCCATAAGGACCAAGGATGCAAAAAAGGTTAAAATGGGATAAACGCCCCATTTCTCAACTAACGCTGGATTCACCACCAAAACATACATCTCAATTGACAAGTCTCCAGTGTACAACTCATCTCATTCAAACGGCTAAATGGTGAATGCCATGGAGAGAATTTGTTGGAAGTGGAGGAGGACAGAGAATTACGCATTAAAATAGGAAATGCTTTCCGCACCAGTCCACTAAACACTGTCAACCCATTGTTGTCTGTGGAGGATTTTGATGTTTAGTGCTTCTGAAAAACATGTGGATATGTGCAGAAGGAAAAATATGAATGAATTTCCCTAATTCGCCAGAGGTCACACACAAAAACCGGGGAAAGACCATTTGAAAGGAGTGGAGTTTGAGAATAAAACTAAAATTATACATTTTGTGTAACCACTGCATAATAATTCCATTTCCACTCTCCTCTCCCATTTTCACTCACAATGACAGAATAGTGGCATGGCTTAGAAGGAAAAAAATTTCCAGCTTTGCCTTCGTATTATTTTTGCTTAGGTAATTAGAAAAGTGTCTGGAAGTCGGGAGAAGGATTATACACGGAGCTGAGCTAAACTACAAAAATAAAACTTTCTTTTTTCCTTGTGGAAAGTTATACATTTTTTCACAACTCCCCGTCAATCAGATTGAGTTATGTTTGTGCATAAATAAAATACAAGGGAATGGTCCATAAGAAGCAACCAAACATAACGCCGACAAAACTTTCCTCTCTGTCTCTCTCCTTGAAAGGGATGAAGAGAAAGAAGAGGAAAAATAAAAAAATGAAAAATATCCACTTTTACTTTCCTTTTCGAACTTGAAGAGTTTTTCAATCTAGACAAACAAAACATGGGAAAATAGGAATATGCATTGGGTACATATTAAGCTTGTATCAAACTAGTCATTCTCTGCAGCTGAGGCAAAGCAGAATGAGCCCCAAGACAAAGCCAACTTTCATTTCCTCTCCGATTCTGGTTTCCACTTGCTTTCACCCTTACCATTCCCTAGTACTGTTGCTTATAAAAGGAGACTCGGAAAATAAAAACTTTTTCTGTAAATTTCATCAAAAAGTTAATCTTCATCAGGAAGACGAACCAGGCGCGAACCCAACAGTACACGTTCTCCGTGTGGACTCGATTCTCCTCCCAGAGAATTTTTTTTGGTGGAGGTCCTCCTAGCATTTGTAAAACTAGCTCCTTAAGTCTGAATTTTATGCCTGTTGTATATGAATATGAAACAGTTCTCGATTCCAAGTTTTTCGCCACGGCTTACAACACTCCCATAAGTACTCTGTTATTGTAACAAAGAAATGGATTGTTTTAAACAAATTTACTCACTTAAAGCGAAACAAAAGAGGATTTCTAGTTCTCCCTTTCTAATTATTATTCACAGGAAGGCACATAAATATAAGCGGGAGAAAGTTTCCGTAGAGTGTCCAGAAAAAGGCCCAAATCCATATTAAACGAGCCAAGGGCTCCATTCTCGCCCATTTAAATGGTTCGAATATTACGCTTGAGTAGGCAGTTTGGAGTTCCCACTTTAAGCACAATTTTTGAGATTTACAGCCCCGTCAAACATTTCAGTTGATAAGTTGGCCCGGAATGGCCGTTAGAAATTCTTGATAGGAATGCACAGTACATGAAATGAATGCAGAATTGCGGGCAGAATGCGATTTGGTGGAGAAATGGATAAAACAAGTTTATGCAGAGGAGGCAACTTTATTTGGCATACGTTTGGGAGTAAAGTAACTCTAAAATTAACTTGTTCTGTGGAATCGCCCCGAAAAGAGCATCCTTGATTGAGTGTTTGTATTATGGATGAGCCTTTTCCAGGAGGAAGAATAAGAAGGAAACAAAAATCAAACTTTCCAATAACACATCCCACCCATGTAACAATGACAAAAAGTTTTTCCTTATCCTGTTCCAAACTCGAGCTCTCGTATTAAATACGAGAGAAAGCTAGTGCTACGGAGGAGGAAAATCCATTTACGAAAAACTCCTCCTAAATTGCCCTTTTCATTTTATTGGAATTTGTTCCCCTCTCCCCATTCGAAACTTTGTACCTTCACCATGCATCATAGTCATCATCGTCATCATCGCCATCATCATATCAGTCTAATAATTTTCGCAAAATGCCAAAAAAATAGCGAGTCTTTGTCAGGGATGAAGTAAGTAAGTGAAGTTGAAGCGGAAAAACAAGGGAAAAAGTTAGTCAATGAACCCCATTTCAGGGAAGTGAATGAGGAGATCGTGATTTTATTGAATTTTTGCTAATGGCCAAGCCATAACTTCTCAAGACCACACGGAACGGTGCTTGCACACTCCAAATGGAGGCTAACTAGCAATAATTGTTAGGCTATGCGGGTGGCAATAAAATTTGCTAGCTTAATAAATGTCACCCAGTAAGATTTGAAGCAGTTGGGAGTATGTACGACTGGAACAATATGTCCCATCGACAATTTCACCGACTATTGACTTTTTTCCCATACCTAACCTTGCCGAGTTATTACAATTTCTCAACCTTCACAAAAATGTAATTTTTCCTATCGTGTTTACGCCATATCGTAAAAACTAAGCTTATATTGCACCAAGTGCTCCCCCCGTTAAAAACCCATGAGGAAAAAGGGAAAATCAGATATTAATTGACAGGCTATTTATCTCAATAGGCTTTTCTGCACCCACTAATTAACAAAGTTGAGTGGATGACCTCTGACCTATTTACGTCTTTTATGACCAGAGCGTTTTATGCACTGCACCAAATCATTTTAAGAAATGGGCGTATATCATAATATTTAATACTTTTTTTGTTGATATATCTTAAGTACTTCCTGTCAGAGAAAGGAAAGGAAAAAAAGAAGGTCACATGTAGAAAGAAAAACATTTCAGGAAGAATTGCTCTTCACTTTTGAACGGTAAACTGGTTTTGTACAGGTAAGAAAAATCGCCTTAATTTCCCCCTCTCTTTTCCATTCTTTTCCCAGAGTGCAATGTAAATGTTACCTTGTCTGTTTATAAAAAAGTCATTTCTATAAATACTTTCATATCTAAACAATCTCCTCAACTCCTTCTCCTCCAAGCCATCATCACATCCCATCATCATCCATCCATCTGTGAAAACTCACACTGTGTAAATAAATATGGAGGAGAGAGAGGAGAGGAGCTTACGCAAGGAGAACCTTGTTCATTGCCATTTACCACCTCCACACTCCATACACACACCGATATAAGATGAACTGCACTATAATAATACATACCTAGTGCTATAAATTCCAGAACATAAAGTATCAAAATCATAATATCTCGTGCAAGCATCTTGAGTGAGAGGATCCTAAATAAGCTGAGGAGGAAGTGGAAAACTTTGTGCAGAGAAGTGCAGACTAAACGCACTATGAATTTTCTACAATAAAATTAATGTTTTATGTATATGGACACCTTGCATGCTGTTTCACATGACTTTAGTCTAATATCTTCCCGGCCTCCATATATAACTCCTGAGTAAATATCTTGTGGGCCTATGTGGAAACTGTACAAAGGAATCTTAAAGGAAGATAAAAGGAGGGATCAGATCACAGAGAAGAAAGATATAGGTTTATACAAATTTGAAACCCATTTTATTTACGGATTTTACACGGCTTTGCTTCCTCTCATCTGATGTTATATAGGATGAGAGGTAACATTCCGTTGGATATGCCGGTTTACAAGGAGATCTCTTATTTTTCGGATCGCGACTCCGTGAAAGATAAATTCATAGCGGGGCTCTTTCCTCCCGACTAAATAAGTATGAGTGAACTGACTTGTCTAACGTGCCTACAGATTTACATGGAAATGATACATAATCTATGTGTAAGTACTTATTTATGGGATGTAAAATGTGAGCTTAAAGAAGGGACATGATTAATCTGGGTAAATAAATTTTTAGGAAGACATATATGAGGATGAGCCTAGCTATATGTACTGCCATGGTATGGAATTATGTATGTTGCATTTTAGAGAAAAAGGTTTAACCTTCTCCTTGAGCTAAATATTTGCCGTCAGAATTTGAGCTTCTGTGTCCACACACAATCATCATGCTTGGCCAACTCGCAAAGCCCAAAAGGAAAATATCCCTTTTGACTGAACCTGAAACATTTTTCGGAGGAAAGTGCATACCCAACCCAAAGGATTTTGTTACACTTTGGCTTTTCATTGTGAGGAGAAAGTGGGCGAGCATTTTTTTTGCACATTCCAGCAAAGGAAAGTATTTCAGTTAGAATATGGTTTATGAGAAAATAATGAATTGGAAATTGTCTCGTCGTGTTTTCTCCTTATTGAACAAGCCAATTCCAGAATGATATTGGATTTGCCATATAATGCTCTCAGGAAGCGGCCCTCCCTTAAAAAAAATGTGCAAGTGCAGTTGGGAAAAAATGTACTAAAATGGGTGTGGGTCGGGAGCATTGAGGCTATACGCTCCGTCCTAGTCCATCTAGGTTATTAGTAAGGAGGAGGTGGACAAAATACCTAAAATATTTAGCCGCCTATATATATTTTTGTCCTGCTGTTTTCCTTTCTAATTTCCAAATATTGCAGGGAGGGAGTTGGATTGGAATCGGTGCGTCAGTAAAGAATATTCATACTTCCTCCTATAGGTAATTGATAGAGAACCTTGTATTTTAGTATGAGCTTGAGCTCTATATGCTAGCCCACTTTTTTCATACTATTCCCCTCTTTGTCCCACACTCCATGTCACAAAAATCGTTTATTGTGTTTAGCCAGCTTATAAGCAGGGACATTGAAAACAAGGGAGCTACCCAAAATTAATTAATCATTGCCAGAAATCATGCAACAGACAAAGTGGAAAGTCACATCAACTTTTCCTTTCCCCTTTTAAGTAATTCTCGTTGTTTATATAAAATGGATAAAACTAATCCAATCCCGATGATAACCACTTCTACTCACAGAGCTTGCTCGCTATCCCGACCTTTTTCTCTGTCCGGGGAGAGAGAAAAAAAGTGTGGTTTTTGGCTCTTATTTTTTGCCATTGCAGCATTCCACTTAAATCAACGAAGAGAAGGAAAAAACTAACCATTTATATGCTCATAGTCTAACCCATCACCACCTCCACATTCACTTCCACCTCTGCCACCACGCACACATCCAAAACCAGCAAAACCGCTCCTTCTGTTTTTCACCTAGTCAAAGACAATGCTGGAGAAAACTAGACGGGGAAAAATAAAAGACTTTGCCGACATGATGATGAATCAATAAAGGGAAAAAAGCTTAATGGGAGAAGGCACGCAATATTTTGGGGAAAGCTCTTCTGATATGTCACAGGGAATGTAAGGCATTACTCACTTTTCAACCACTGCTCATTTATTATTCCATACTTAGGCCCTTTTCTCATACCGGTGGCCTTTTTACTTTTCCCCTGCTCATTTATTCCTTTCTTTTCTAAATGGTTTTGTGCTGGGGTTTTCTCTTTTCTTCCTTTTTCTAATGAAATCATTTCAGGGGAATTGAAATGTTAAAGCGTTTTTTAAAAGTTTTTGTTTATTAGGGAAGAAGATTCACTATATATACTTTTGGTATTAAAGTGATGTAATTTAATCCGACTTTTTTCAGACCATCCTTTTCTTACACGCATCATTAATCAAACTTTTCGTTTTTTATCATCATCCTGAACAATGCGCCTGCTAAAGAATGAAAATGCTGGGGGAGCATTATTAAAAGAAAAAGGGAAGGTAATTAAGAACTGGAAGTAAATGAAACGTATCAGATAAGCTGGGAGAGACAAGTGAGAACAAAAATACATTCATTAATGAATCAAGCCAGTTTTTAATATAAACATTGAGCCTACATGATGGGAAGACTAATAACATGAGCTTAAATGTATAATTCTGTCGTTTTGGCAAGCTAACACCTTTACAACTATGATAATAATAGGTTTTCACTTTTTCCTTTCAGCCCTCTTCAGATTTAAAAAACGATGGCTTGCCACTTCCCGTTAAAAACGGTGAATGAGGGGAAACCTTCATGGTTGGTGGTGGGTATGAAAAGGTAAATAATTATTTTATTTAAAACATCAGACAAGGAAATATGCTCGTCATTTAACCAACTGCTTTCTAGTAATTGGGTATGCATATATAGACCTAAGTACATTGATATGTCATGCTTATAAAGCGATTCGTTTTTTAATATGCGACTAATATCCCATTGCCTAGTCTAGCCTCCATCTTGTCCGGCGCAGGATGACCAACTGGAAATGAACGAGGGAGAAAGAGAAGTAGCTTTTCCCATATTATATTTTTCCTCTTCAACTTTCAATATAGACATATGTGTGCAAATACTTAAGTCCGCTTTTTTCCCCTTCCCCTTACTGCTTGATGCCAATGCCAACTCCAGAAGAGAGAAAAAACAAAGAGCTTTCTCCTCTCCTCGGAATGAGAAATTAATGGCGGTCACGCGTGAAACAATCCAGCTTGAAGAAGTTGATGGTGGAAGACCAATACGAAAAAAAAACCTCTCCTACTAACCATTGTTGCTCATTTTTCCCCTTCTCCTTTAACTAACTAAGCTCATGCTTCTGTTTTTTATCTCATTTCTAGAGAAATACGGCCGCCGCCACTGGAATCAACCTCACATCAGCTCCACTAAAAGCTTGAAAGATAGATGAAGACGGAAGGAGAACTTCACAAGATGATCCATACACAAGAACCAACTTAATTTTATCTACTTTCTCCGTCGTATGAAGGAATGGGAAAGGGAAAGAGATGCAGAGAGAGAATAAAAAACCATATATAAAAAAATCTACACTTAAGTGAAACAAATTTTTGCTCCAAATGTGCAGAATGAGGTTACACATAGTTGGGTTACAACAACAAAAACCCGTGGAATATAAGCTGGCTCTCTTTGCTCCTTTGCCAAAGGAAACGTAGGCGCCCTGCCCTCCACACTCAGCCTTCATATTGCTCACAGTCGACGCATATCGCATAGTTTGTTTCAGTGGTAGTGGCACATTTTCTTCAAGAATGCCAGCAGGAATGAAAAGCCCTGTCGTAATGTGATACTTATTACGTTGATGATGATATCATATTCCGTCCGTATATATCATGTTTGCAGCTCTCTGCCATTTTCACTTCTCTTTAATAAAAAAATATTATCTATGTCACATCCCGTCTGCCTTTGGCATCTCATCTTGAGCTGCTGTACCTAATTAAGTAAAAAGTAATCGATGAATTAAAAAAAACGGTTCATTGGCACTGCCTTAGTTTTTTTTGAGCCCATTCTGGACGAATATCATCAGTTAATGGGTAAAATATGGGAGGATTTTTTCCTACTCCCTTTGCAAAAAAACTGGACATTTCCCAGAAGGCAGCGGTGAAGAGGAGGAAAGAGGCGTTATAAATATGTTTTAAGATCCCATCGGATTTCTCAACCTTTTCATTAATAGCCCTTTAGAATTTGATCCGAGAGTATCATCCTTCCACAAACACACACTTAGGACGTGCCCCACACCACAAAAAAAAGTTACAGAGAAAAAAAGAGAGGGAGGGAGAATTGTGTGTGGTGTGCTTAGGGAGAGAAGCCATAACATTACTATAGTGAAGGGAGAATGGGGATAATGGCAGTTAATGCAAAATACACACATATGGGCATATAATACACATAAGATTAGGAATTTTCTCCACAACTGGAGAAAGTACAGTAGCCAGAGAAAGGATAAATATATCTTATCTCTTAAAAGTAAAATAAAATTCTATTTATTCTTGTTCCCCAGATCAGATAAAAAAAGTTGCGGCATAGATGAAGATGAAGAAGAGAAACTGCCAAAGATTAATATATATTATCTGTGTATAGTTTTTTTCCTTACGGTTTTTTGTCACATTATCATCCTAGTTGGGGACAGACTAGAGGAAGAGAGCGTGTGTGACATGAAAGTATTTTGTTGAGGAAAAAAATAACATGTTTTTTCTCTCGTCTTTCCATTATTTATACACACATGGAAGGGAAAACATTTACAAGGAAACCCAACTGGTCCTGTCATCACACACACAGACAAAAATATAACTACAAATAGCTCTTTCACCATCATCAAGCAAAACCACACACGAGGAGGTCTCTTTTTATCATCCGATGCACAGAGAATCATTGTGATGATGATGATATTCATTGGAGAAAGCAATTTGCTTTTTGGAGACCATCAACATCATCGTGAACATCGTGATCGTCATTAGAATGAAAATGGCTGGCGTGTTATTTTTTGTTTGGTTTGGGATGGAGGGCTTGGAGGGAGGGAGGCGAAGAGGAGTTACTCTGCGTATTTATTATAACTTTGTTCAATTTTTTGGAAGAGGGACAGAGAGAGAGAAAGGGAGAAGGGACAACAAAGACAGTGATCATTTCATCCCAGATGAAATTTATTCTCTTAGATTGGGAATAGATCCACCGATTTCAATTTTTTCCTTTACAGTTTGCAGAATGGGAAAGATGTTGGGGTAGGCATAATTGAAAATTCAAAATGGAATCGAGTTTTCATGGCTGAAAATATTTACGCAGGGAGATGGAAATGTTTTTTTTTGCAATTTTTGCAACATGGGGTCGAACCATTTTTTGCGATGTTATTTCACCAGTTTTCTCCTTGTGCAATATTGATGATGATGCTCAAATGCGGACATAGACATAAATATTTATTTTAAAAAAGCCGATATGAAACTCAATGGAAGGAATTTTGAATTAGTAATGGAATATAATATGGACTATGGGTAGCTTTTATGGGATTGGTGGTGCAGTGGACAGGAAAATCAAATATTTTTTTGGTAAGTCCGTCTAATCATAAAGAATTTTTTGTTTAATAAAGTTGGAGCAATTGCTGAGCTAGAGAAGGGTGACCTCTCACTTGGAAACGTTTATCAAAATTGCCAGGTTTCCTTTTATGATTATGAGTATGAGATGCCTCCACAACTTTCCCTTTCCAACCAGACAATAAAAGTCCCAAAGGAGAGGTGAAAGGGATTATTCCTGAGAGGCCGGATATCTCTGTCTGTGGGAATGTAAAATAGAATTTAATAAGTTGAGAATTAGATGGAGAGAAAAAAGGGGATGGAGAGGCGGAAGGGGGGCCCTACATGGAAAAAAGGATTTTTAGCGATTAAATCGATAGTGATGTGATAAGCCTCATCGAGAAAGGAACCCGTTATTTCGACTCCATTTCACAATTTATGGAAGTGAATCTGGCTGCCGGACAGGATAATATTTTCTCACAGCTTCTGCTACTCTTCCGTCCGTCTACCCTATTTAGGTAAGTAGAAAAGGTAAGAAGTTGGGAGTCGTTGGGTGAGAAAGAGACAAAGGACAGGGAAGAAAAGAAAAAAGGAAATGGAATTTAACAGAGAAGCACTTTTGAAGCTTTTGCTGACCCATGTGCATATCTTCACGGGCAGATGGGAAAGTTGGACATAGGTAAAAGTGCTTTTTCACTTCGCCACTGTCGCATAATCATTTTTTGTGAAGGGAAAGAGCAAAAGGACATCCCATTACCGTCTCATGCTCCCATCCACTCACTTAACTCAGGAAAGGAGCACTTTCTCTTCATACCATCCCATTCTCTTTTTTCAGATAGATATTATTATGCAACTAATATGGTTTAAGTTCAAGTGGCTGCGTATGTTTGTCTCAGAAGCTCACGTTTTATCCATGTATGGGTCACTTTTTGATGCATAAAATCAAAGGTCTGCTTACCCAAGAGTGGTCATGGTGACAATGGTGTACCAAAAGGCTGCAGGAATGCTGGTGAAATTGGTGTCCTCCACATTTTTCTCAGCGTAGAACATAACAGTGGCGAAAATGATGATGGCCATGGCCAGTGAAAAAACGAGAAAGCCCAGTTCGGAGGCGCAAGACTTGAGAGTATACCCGAGAATTCTTAGCCCTTGGGAGTGTCGGGAGAACTTGAAGATTCTAAATACGCGAAAAACTCTGAGGGTGACGAAAGCTCCGGACACGTCGTCATTGTCGGTTATCCCCAGTCCTATGTAGTATGGAAGAATGGCGACCACGTCGATGATGCTCATCACACTCCGCATGAACTTGCACCGGTCCGGGGCGGCAAACAAGCGAAGAAGATATTCCGCCGTGAATATCATCACACAGGCGGTATCCAAACAGAAGAAGACGGTTTTGTAGCGCTCCCCGCAGGAGAGGACTCCCCCTTTGCCGGGCAGGGCTCCGAAGGGGACCGTTTCCACCACGTTGGCCATTACAGATACTGCGATGAAGAAACCGGTCACGTAGTAGAACACTAGGGCGGCTGTGGATGTGTGAGGATTCTCAAAGGCCCTCCACATGCGCTCCCGAATGTTTGTTAAGACGGGGGCCGCGTCCCCGTTTTCTGATAGCTTGTCGTCCAGCAGCCGCTCCGCATTCTCCCTCTTCCGGTCCCGGTAGTCTTCATAACAACAGTCTCCTATGACGTCGGGCAGGATCCCAAAAAATGCCAGCTCCTCGTCGTAACTCGTTAAACATTCATGTTTGGGATAATGTAGCTTACCAGTTCGATAGTAATTAAGTATGTGACGGAATATGTCGGGGTCACGGTCGAAAAAGTATTCGCGGGTGTCCTCATCATAAAAAAAGTCTCTTTCGCTGGAGCCCAACAGTGTGTCAGGATATTTCTCTAAAGTGTTCCGCCACGTTTCGAACTTCCTGCCGGAGACGTTGATCAGCAGTTTCTCGTCATCACCCTTGCGGCGGTCTTTGGACACGGGTGGGGGTGGGAGAGGGTTAGTGGCGATCGGCACCCACCCAATTGCCGCCGCTCTGGCGAACGGCAACCAAGCTGCTACCGAGGCCATCCCTTGTGGTGGAATGTTGGTTGCACTGGATCACACTCACTATCTTCCCTTCTCTATTCTGAAGATACAATCCAGACCTTCAACTATTGGACTAGTCCCAATTGGAAACCGTTTTTGGAGCCATCCTCAAACATCAATATTGTCCTAATTGCATACAAGTAAATGTACCACTTTCACTCACTCACACTCACACACCGACACACAAAAATAAAAGAAAAAATTTATTTCTCCTATTCAACATTAGAACGGGAGTGGGATGTCATATACTTCAGAAATACGGACAGGACAGGGCAAAATGCAAGATTGGTTTTTGCAACGATTCGCCCACTACCCGATTCTTAGCGTCAGCCTTCCAGACAATACGGGCATCTCAGGGCTTTAATTGTCTGCAAAATCGTTTACTGGACATTGGGAACTACAAAGTAGCTGATAAGTGGTCAATAAAGATCCTCTCAGGATACTGATGCGATATTGAGTATTTCATGTAATGAAATCAAGTCTTTTTTTCTAACATGAGCATAGGATAAATCTCCTTTTTGTTTAGAGGGCTCACTCACTTTCCCTTATTTTGATCCTTCATTTCATTAGTTTTGATCTGTATGTTTTCATATTTTCCAAAACACGTTGCTTTACTTGACAATGAGAGAATATAACGGCTTCTCTATCGAGGAGCATGTTCCGCTTCCCCATAAATAATTTTTGACTCGAGTCCCGTCGTTGGGCTACCATTGTTCAGAGTCTTGCGGAAACCCATTCTGCCTCACATTACTATTTAGTTCCTGGCTCTCCAGCCGGAAGTTAGAATACTGATTGGTAAAAAGGATTCCACTATATGCGAACTCACTCAGACATGTTCCTTTATTTTATTCTCTTTCTCGCCTTCTTCCGCTCCTTACTCATCCCACTCAACTCTCCCCAGCAGATTTTCACGTGTCCGCAGTTCCAATAAAATCCCAACATGACATATAAAAAACGGATATGTTTTCCCACACATTCACTTCCACTCACTCTCTCACTCTCACTTCCCCGCTGTAAACTACTGGATGTCAAAGGTCAACATAGTTCCTTGCAACAACGTAAACTATCAAAAGAGAGTGAGAGAAAAAACAGAGATTCCCTTTAAAGTGGAGCAAACTTATCAAAAGAAAGAAAAAACAGAAAAATTTCTATTATGTAGATCAAATATAACCGGAACTACGAGGAATTTCCTCCGACGAATGAAAAAACAACTATCTTCTCTTCTTGTACAAAGCCGTTGGATGAGTCTTGTCGCAAGAGAGAGAGAGAGTGGAGGGAGAGCAGTCTGGGTGCACGGTGTTACAGGAAAGCTTGCCAGAAAACAACTAGGACGTGCGGATTTTTGGAGTGGAGTTAACCATCCTTCTCAATTCCCCTCCAACTTGTAGTAGTTGTACATGTTCGCCATACATACCGCCACTACCATAACATTACGACCGGTCATATAGTCAGGGAAAGAAGTCAGAGCGACACAGAAGGAGCCAGGGAAACTAAGGAGCAGAGCGGAATGCGAAAACCAGCCGTTTCCCATATAAAAGTACTAGCGAGCAACGACAGTTTTTCTCGACATTCGTGGCCTGGTGGTGGTGCTATATTGTACAGTGATCGTATAAGATACAAAAAAATAAAAAATAATATTGCTACAATACAGCAACAACAGTGGAGCACTGGCACTGAGGAGGGAGCAGGCAGTGGTGGCTCTATTCCATTCCAAGCACTCCAACTCCGCTCCAAGTAAAAGCTCAGTTCTGGTGCATAGTCCACACTGCGGCTCCACTAACGCCTGTATGATGGAGGTTATAGGAGAGTAGCGCAGAACCAGAAAACTCACTCCATCCATGAGATGAGGAGGATGATGAGAGAGAGAGAGAAAAATGTGGAACGACAATATACACACATCTGATGGGAAAAACTGACTTGTTGTGGGATGAAAAGGGGAAAGGCTCGAAATGTTGTATGTCCAAATGAAACTAATATGTTTCAAGTAATATAATATATGCATGGATATTATTATTTTTTCTAGCAAACATCCTTAAATCAAATAAAAATCTATAATTATGTTCGGATCTCGGGTGACGTTTCACATTTATGAATTTTTTCTCTCCTCTTTTAACACGATTCCAGCTATAATTTATGTAGAGAGCCAAAATGCAATGTGGGGGAGCAATCCTTATCCTTATCAAAATTAAACTGGATCTATGTTGCCCAATTCCTTTCTCTCTCAATATATCTGTATTACAGTCCTGGGGTCTTTTCGTCTCGCTAACGAATTTAAGAATTGGAGTGAGACGGCTTCCTCCACTCTTAATATAATATGCGTGTGTGGCATGAGCTTACTTAGTTTTTTTTATTCAGGAGGAAGTCAGTTGTTACTTGTTGAACGCTCCAGCTTTCTCTTCCTTCTCCTTTCACTTCCTTTTTAGCCTGTCACAACGGAAAGTTTTTTTTTATGGAATGGCCTATAAGGAATGGATTGACGTTGGATATTTAAGCCTCCGACTGTCTATCTAAAATATGTAAATATTGGGGAAGTTCCTGGTAAAAGAAACTGCATAATGGTGGTGGTAGTTCTAGGGAGAAGAAACAAGCTGCTTGTAAAAAAGTTTTTTCCATCTAAAAACATTTTCATCCATTTCCACAGACCTTTAAACTTTTGTTTGGTTGAGCACAAAAAATTGTTTACAGAGGATGTAACATGGTTACTTTCTACTTTCATATCCATATGAATATGTGAAGGGAGTAGTAGAGTCCGATGCAGTCTAGTCAAAATCATATTTTTCAAGATGGTCCCCTGTACAGACTTTTCTTTTCTCCTCCACAATATCAAAAGATTTTCGTTATTGGAGCTGAACGTACTTAGTAGAACCAAAAAACATTAGCCGCAGAATGACGACGGAAAAAATTCAAGTGCAATTTTATTATCACTTGAGAAAGCCTTTCTCAATCCGTCAATTGCTAAAATACTCGTCCCTTGCTTTGTATGCTCGTATGTATCTCTATTTCTGACGCATTAAATAATACACATTTGTTAAGATACAGATTTTAAGAGGGAGTTCATTAACTCTAAATGAAAAAGAGACGTGAGTTGTCCGTTGGTCATAATTACCAGTTTTCCCTAGTCTGTGGTGCATATAAACTTTGACTGTTGTTGTTTAGTCCAAGAATATGGATAGTTGAGTCCATAGTCGGTTTGGCATTTAGCTTTCGCCTGAGACTTCTTTTTCAAATGGTATAGGCATTTTGCACAGGAAAAAATAAATACAAATGATGGGGATATTGTGTCATATGCAGAAGCTGGTAACTCAAATAAAGTCACCAAAAATGTAGTGGATGAAAGTCTTTAAAAATGATTTTTATTTTATTTTTTGGAGGAGGAATAGAACAAGCAACGATCTTTCCATTCCCCAGTGGAGTAGATAGTGAAGGAGAAAGTCTTCCAGTTAAATTTCGACGAAGAAGGAGGGAAAGTGAATTTTTAGTTCCCTCCAGTTTTTTTGAGAGAAAAAATCAATGCAAGTGTATACGTTGGCGGTTTTTCTTTTTAAAAGGGTACGATAAAAGTCATTAATGAAAATATAGCATGTTTCTGGAAGGGAAATTAGGATGAGAAGGGGAGCACAAGTTCATTTTTGCGTTGGACTAATTATTCCCCCTGCCCAGCTCCTTTCCATGGTTGAGATGGGAGCCTTAAGTATGTCGGCTTTTTAAGCGGCATTCACTCCCGTTTAACATGTCGCAAGTGGCACATTTGCCAGATTCCACATCCAGACATGGATGGGAACGAAAAATTAGTTTCAAAATAAGTATAAAAACTGGCTATGTATCATCTATAAAGTGCGTAAATATGTTCTTTTTTAGTCAGGTTTGATATATTGGATCATTATAAGCTTTAAATTTGGCTTTCATAACTCAATTTTTCTTACTTATAGTTATCTCCATTACTTGGAGGCAAAAGGCAACCCTGGAGAAATTAAGTATTTTGTAAGATTTATCTTCGAACAACTTTAAATTCTCGGGGGTCATGGATGATGTGAGTTCAGTAAACTTTTGCCTTCTGTGGTAATTAAACTAGGGACAGGATAGTTCGAAAAACAATCGATCATGTAGATAGTAAAATTTTAC